>JAMQGT020002154.1:210000-240587 GCA_024447675.2 Pterophyllum scalare | reverse complement strand
CACAAAGAAAGACAAGAATCAGATGAAGTATTAGATTAGTTGTGTTACAATAAGCAATGCTGTATTATATTGTTATGTCAATGTTCAGACCCCAGCATATCTGAATATGCACTAAAAAAGTGCAGTTGTAAGTAAAATGTATTTTATCTGTAAATGTTTAAACATTTGGAGTGAAATTGGATTCACTAACACTTACCCGGGTCATAGCAGTTTTGTTTAACGGGCAGACTGATCTCAGAGCTCACGGCGTTAGAAACATTACAATAGAAACGGGCGTTTGCCACATCTTTGGCTGCTCTCATCAGTGTCTTCTCTGTTTCTTTCAACTTTACATCATCCATAAACCATTCAAAGTTCTCGTTCTGTGGAAGTAAATATAATTTGTTGATTAGTTCAAAGTTCTGGAATGGGTCACAAACACGTTTTCAAGGCAAATGTGTGCAAATAGTGAACTCAGAAAATTTAAAACAATTGAGATGAGAACTTTCCTAATGATAGAACTAATTTGACAGAGAAATTCTCTTCAATGACCTAAAAACATGAGAAAAAGAGAATGGTCGCCCACAGCAACACAAATTGGCTAAAATTACTGCTCGATTTACTTTTACCAACAGCCTGGCTTCTTTCCTGTCCTACATAATGAAATAGTAAATAGAAGTGAAACCTTGTTGATACAGCAGTGTGTGTGTGTGTGTGTGTGTGTGCGTGCGCGTGTGTGTGTGTGTGTGTGTGTGTGTGTGCGTGCATGTTTATGGTCAACTCTCATCAGTTCATTTATGCTGTTTCAGAGGAGGGCAAGTGAGGCTACTGAAACTCTTTGTTTACAGATTCCTTTAGTGTTTAATTATGGGTTACCTTTATGACGAACACAATAAATGTGAGTAAAGCACATTAAATATTGTCCTCACCTGACCAACACTGCAAGTAAAACTGACATTTGTGTTAGCGTCTGTACACTTCATCGTCACTGTGGGCTTCTGCACACGGTCTGTGCAAAGAAGATTTTAGTTATGTCAAAATCATATGAAGTACTGCTGATGACACATTTATAAAACAACAACAAATATTACTGCAATAATGCTAAAACAGCTTCTGATCCATCAAAATACTTGCTTGCAGTAATATATATTTTTATAACAAGAATAAAAGAATGCACTATGTGTTCTTACCTACCTAATACACACAAACGCAAACTCTGCAAGTCTCCTACACTTACTCCACCGTCATTGTAAACCACGGGGGTGTATCGACCTGACTTGTCTTTTGTCAGTTTTGTCAGCTTCAGTGATCCAGTTGAATCAACATCATCATTTTTCCCTTGGATCACGGTTTTATTTCTGCGTTTAAAGATTAATGTTGCATTGAGCCGCCATTTCAGGGTATCTGATTCCTTCAAAGTGTAGTTAAGGGGCACAATAGCACTTGTTCCTGTTGCAGCATACTCATTACAGCCACCCTGAGAGTCTTTGAAACACAAAGAAAGACAAGAATCAGATGAAGTATTAGATTAGTTGTGTTACAATAAGCAATGCTGTATTATATTGTTATGTCAATGTTCAGACCCCAGCATATCTGAATATGCACTAAAAAAGTACAGTTGTAAGTAAAATGTATTTTATCTGTAAATGTTTAAACACTTGGAGTGAAATTGGATTCACTAACACTTACCCGGGTCATAGCAGTTTTGTTTAACGGGCAGACTGATCTCAGAGCTCACGGCGTTAGAAACATTACAATAGAAACGGGCGTTTGCCACATCTTTGGCTGCTCTCATCAGTGTCTTCTCTGTTTCTTTCAACTTTACATCATCCATAAACCATTCAAAGTTCTCGTTCTGTGGAAGTAAATATAATTTGTTGATTAGTTCAAAGTTCTGGAATGGGTCACAAACACGTTTTCAAGGCAAATGTGTGCAAATAGTGAACTCAGAAAATTTAAAACAATCGAGATGAGAACTTTCCTAATGATAGAACTAATTTGACAGAGAAATTCTCTTCAATGACCTAAAAACATGAGAAAAAGAGAATGGTCGCCCACAGCAACACAAATTGGCTAAAATTACTGCTCGATTTACTTTTACCAACAGCCTGGCTTCTTTCCTGTCCTACATAATGAAATAGTAAATAGAAGTGAAACCTTGTTGATACAGCAGTGTGTGTGTGTGTGCGCACGTGCGCGCGTGTTTGTGTGTGTGTGTGTGTGTGTGCGTGCATGTTAATGGTCAACTCTCATCAGTTCATTTATGCCGTTTCAGAGGAGGGCAAATAAGGCTACTGAAACTCTTTGTTTACAGATTCCTTTAGTGTTTAATTATGGGTTACCTTTATGACGAACACAATAAATGTGAGTAAAGCACATTAAAAATTGTCCTCACCTGACCAACACTGCAAGTAAAACTGACATTTGTGTTAGCGTCTGTACACTTCATCGTCACTGTGGGCTTCTGCACACGGTCTGTGCAAAGAAGATTTTAATTATGTCAAAATCACATGAAGTACTGCTGATGACACATATATAAAACAACAACAAATATTACTGCCTGATAAAATTGGACCGTGACTTTAGTATATTAATGACTGAGCAGCTTTCTGTGGATTAAAGTGTATGACTAAAACAGCTTCTGATTCATCAAAATACTTGCTTGCTATAATATATATTTTTATAACAAGAATAAAAGAATGCACTATGTGTTCTTACCTACCTAATACACACAAACGCAAACTCTGCAAGTTTCCTACACTTACTCCACCGTCATTGTAAACCACGGGGGTGTATCGACCTGACTTGTCTTTTGTCAATTTTGTCAATTTTAACGATCCAGTTGAATCAACATCATCATTTTTCCCTTGGATCACGGTTTTATTTCTGCGTTTAAAGATTAATGTTGCATTGTGCTGCCATCTCACAGTATCTGATTCCTTCAAAGTGTAGTTAAGGGGCACAATAACACTTGTTCCTGTTGCAGCATACTCATTACAGCCACCCTGAGAGTCTTTGAAACACAAAGAAAGACAAGAATCAGATGAAGTATTAGATTAGTTGTGTTACAATAAGCAATGCTGTATTATATTGTTATGTCAATGTTCAGACCCCAGCATATCTGAATATGCACTAAAAAAGCGCAGTTGTGAGTAAAATGTATTTTATCTGTAAATGTTTAAACATTTGGAGTGAAATTGGATTCACTAACACTTACCCGGGTCATAGCAGTTTTGTTTAACGGGCAGACTGATCTCAGAGCTCACGGCGTTAGAAACATTACAATAGAAACGGGCGTTTGCCACATCTTTGGCTGCTCTCATCAGTGTCTTCTCTGTTTCTTTCAACTTTACATCATCCATAAACCATTCAAAGTTCTCGTTCTGTGGAAGTAAATATAATTTGTTGATTAGTTCAAAGTTCTGGAATGGGTCACAAACACATTTTCAAGGCAAATGTGTGCAAATAGTGAACTCAGAAAATTTAAAACAATCGAGATGAGAACTTTCCTAATGATAGAACTAATTTGACAGAGAAATTCTCTTCAATGACCTAAAAACATGAGAAAAAGAGATGGTCGCCCACAGCAACACAAATTGGCTAAAATTACTGCTCGTATTTACTTTTACCAACAGCCTGGCTTCTTTCCTGTCCTACATAATGAAATAGTAAATAGAAGTGAAACCTTGTTGATACAGCAGTGTGTGTGTGCGCGCGCGCGCGTGTTGTGTGTGTGTGTGTGTGTGTGTGCGTGGCATGTTTATGGTCAACTCTCATCAGTTCATTTATGCTGTTTCAGAGGAGGGCAAGTGAGGCTACTGAAACTCTTTGTTTACAGATTCCTTTAGTGTTTAATTATTGGTTACCTTTATGACGTAAAGCACATTAAATATTGTCCTCACCTGACCAACACTGCAAGTAAAACTGACATTTGTGTTAGCGTCTGTACACTTCATCGTCACTGTGGGCTTCTGCACACGGTCTGTGCAAAGAAGATTTTAGTTATGTCAAAATCATATGAAGTACTGCTGATGACACATATATAAAACAACAACAAATATTACTGCAATAATGCTAAAACAGCTTCTGATTCATCAAAATACTTGCTTGCAGTAATATATATTTTTATAACAAGCATAAAGAATGCACTATGTGTTCTTACCTACCTAATACACACAAACGCAAACTCTGCAAGTCTCCTACACTTACTCCACCGTCATTGTAAACCACGGGGGTGTATCGACCTGACTTGTTTTTTGTCAGTTTTGTCAGCTTCAGTGATCCAGTTGAATCAACATCATCATTTTTCCCTTTGATCACAGTTTTATTTCTGCATTTAAAGATTAATGTTGCATTGTGGTGCCATCTCAGGGTATCTGATTCCTTCAAAGTGTAGTTAAGGAGCACAATAACACTTGTTCCTGTTGCAGCATACTCATTACAGCCACCCTGAGAGTCTTTGAAACAGAAAGGAAGGTGAAGACAAAAGAACTTGATTTAAAAGAAGATGATAAGGCATGTAACAAAATCCATGGAGCGACGTGATGATGACAAATCAATCATACAGAAAAATGAAAATGCAGAACCTCGTGGTAAGCTTTTACAGGTGTTACAGAACAACAGATCAGGGATCAGTGGAGCCTTGAAGAATTATTAAGTTGACAGATGACATGTTAAAATGACCTTTTCCTTTTAAAAAAAGAAGCATATATATTTATATAAATCCTAATTATAAATTTAAAGTATAAAAATCTTAAGTTTGAAATGAGTAAGTTGGTAATTCAAAGCTAAAAACCTGCACCTGACAAAATATAGAGATTAATTGTTTCATACCTGTGGAGACAATGAAGAAGCAGCAGAGCAGAAACACGGTGATGGCGGCAGCAGAAACCATCTTCTACATCACAGTCAGCATAAAAGAACGTGAGCTGTCCTTTATTTTCTGACAGAGCAAAATAACATCGCAGATTTTATGTGTGTGTGTCACCATGCACGTATGTGAACATGCATGTATGGTCTCAAACTTGTCCATCTCAAATGAAAATAAATCAAATGAGACTTGTTTTGATTTTGTACTCTTTCAGCTTTATAAATCAGGAATGAGTGAGATCCCAAATCTCTGAGTGTAATAAGACAAGTAAGTGATTTTAATGTGAGGAGAGCACATTCTCTTTCCAATAAAACACCTGCAGTTACAAGATCAAAGCTAATCATGTCGAGGTTTAATCATCTTACCTCTGAAGGTTTAACTCGATGAAAGTTCAGAAAACCACCATAACCCCACACGTTTTACCTTTACACTCTAATGCAGCAGATATTCATGCACACACACCTAAATGAGATCTGTGCCTTTGTTCTTGCTTAAATGCTTTTGTGCTGCTACACCATCACAGGGGAAAGTCTACACCCATTTTATCTCGAAGTAATTCAGCTTGCGGTTCTCCAGTGCAAGCCTGAGCTAAATGCAACTTTATTTACATGAGGCTGGTTTTAGTCTTTCTTTGTAGAGGTAAGGATTCTGGATGATCTGCATTTTGGAAAAAATGAAAAACCAGAAAGTAAGACAAGCAGTTGTTCAGATTTCTGGAAGTGAAATAAACATCACTGTTGTTTTGTTTTTTTTTATCTGTGCTCAAAGGTTAATTAGTTAAAGGTAGGGCAATCAGACAAAAAAAGAGAAAACCATTCTTAGCTGAAACAGTCCAGAGCAAAAGATCTTGACATTTTCTCCTACACTTCCCATTTTGTTAGACCCTGATTCCTGCAATGACATTAAATGTCTGTGCAATTTCTAAGGTCTATTTTTGTCATATAACCACTGTGGTGTGCAGGCAGAGGACCCCGATGCAGGACTTAGGAGGAATAAGTTAAACTTAAACTTCAGCTTTAATAGCTTGAGGTGCCAGGAGCCAGCAGCACAAAATACTAAATCAGTTGGAACTTAACTTGGACTTGAGCATGAGCACAAGCGTGCCCACACACATCGGGAGGAACAAATGACTATGATGCAACAAAGGACAAAGACAAACTGCAGATAACAAATACACATGGAATACTGAGGAGATGGGAGCCAGCAAGGAAAGCAGGTGAGCAACAAAAGACTAACAAGGCAAAGGAAGCGAAAGAAAACATAAAGCACAGGGAACAGGAGACAAGGAAAATAAAACAGGAAGTGAATAACAGGAACACAGAATGCAGACTTGACACAGGAGGCAGGTACACTGAGAGAAACAAAACATAACTAAACCAGCAACAAAACTCAGATAGCTAACTAAGGAGGCAGATTTTACACGTAAGTTACAAAGATCTGGTCTGGATGCTAGAACTTGGGGGACAATCTCAGCCAGCATGAGGCTGTCCGAGGCAGTACCAGCTCAGGCGCAAGGTTCACAAGCTCTGGTTGCTCAGGCTTAGGTAGTTCTGGCTTTAACTCAGGATACTTGGGATGTTTAGGGAAAGTGGTCACTGGGAAGGCCCCTAGATAGAGCAGTCTCCAGAGTGTGCCAGTTGTCATCTGACCCAGGCAGAAGAGGAGGAAGAGCTCCTGTATACTCTATCATGCCTGACAGGGTTAGCTCCTTTGCACCTAGCGGAGGTACCGCTGTTGCATCTGGCAATGTTACCGCCATCATGCAGTGAGGCGATGATGTGTGCCTGGAGAGCAGTTTGTGCATAATCTCCAGACTACTGTCAGTCTTGGAGCTGACTTGGTAACTTTTTTCATTCATGAATGTTAGGTAGAAAGCATTTAGATGTAAAAGAATGTGTTTGCATGAATGGGTGAATGATGTTGTGTGTCTGAATTCACTCAATTATGCAACCCAGGACTGTTGTCTACTGTTTGTATGAATAGCTCTAAGCTCTTCCCTGGAAACAGGTTCATGTAAACATGTCAGGTGTGTGTTTTAACCACCACAACCACATATTTACCTAAAGACAGACACAGACAAGTTCTGAAAACTCTGTGACTCCCTGAATGTTACTTACATCAAACTTTTTCTGTTATGCTTGCTTTTAGAAAATGAAAAAAAAACATTGCACTCACCTCTCAGCTTCAAAAATCCAGGTGCATTAAGCAAAAGTACACAGCATTAGCTACTTACTGATATAGTTAAAAAGGTGCTGACTGAACATCCCGCTGCTCTCTCCATCAAGGTAATGATTATTGATTTCTTCACTGTTTTTATTGTATTACTCTCCTTCTTTTTTTTTTTTTTACCTCTTTCCTAAGTGATAGATAGATAGATAGATAGATAGATAGATAGATAGATAGTGAGATAGATAGATAGATAGATAGATAGATAGATAGATAGATAGATAGATAGATAGATAGATTGATAGATTACATTCATAACAGCACACCTTTATTTCTGATCCAGGTAAGGTACAGTGCTGTGCCCTTCCTGACTTGTTTTTTAATTTATCCTGTTACACCAAACAAGTGAACGCAGGATGGAAAATTGATATTTACATGTTTAAAAAATGCAGAGAAACACTGCACACAAATTACTGCAGCAGCTCCCTCTGCAGTGCGCAGAGAAGAAGTGCAAAAGCTTACAGCACCTGGTATTCCCAGGCGGTCTCCCATCCAAGTACTGACCAGGCCCGACCCTGCTTAGCTTCCGAGATCAGACGAGATCGGGCGTGTTCAGGGTGGTGTGGCCGTAAGCGAAGGTACTACTAACTAACAAGCTTTTTATACGTGTTACAGCATTGATCATGTCCATAGTCAACTTGAAATCTTATAGATAAAACATGCAAACCTTAGCTGTTCATTGTCGCTTCAACATTCAGCAACAATGCAGTAATATATCAATAATAATAAATTTTAATTTATTACAATACAGTGTTTCAGTGACAGAGGGCACACAGGCTGTTAAGACGATTTTTAAGTAAAACATGTTTGTCATTTGGAGGCTTGAGCTTGCACATCGTTAGCAGTCATATGCTGACACAGTAGATTAACCTTGCATTATTGCCTAAAAATTAGTTAGGCAATTATGCCATTAGGCTAATAATAAGATAAAAGTGAAGTGAAGTGACGATAAAAGAATATATTTTGTTTGGCATGTATAAAAAGTCTGTTATTTTTTTAAACACTCGCTTACGGCCACACCACCCTGAACACGCCCGATCTCGTCTGATCTCGGAAGCTAAGCAGGGTCGGGCCTGGTCAGTACTTGGATGGGAGACCGCCTGGGAATACCAGGTGCTGTAAGCTTTTGCACTTCTCTCTGCACACTGCAGAGGGCGCTCACTGAGTGGAGACACCGTCTTGGTTGCAACCGCGTTTCTTTAAACCTAGTTTGCTTTTCTTCACTGATCACAGAAGTGAGGTAAATGTAAAATAGTTTATTTTATCAGTAAAAATCAACAGAAGGCACAAATAACAGCATCCAAGGGTAGAAGTCACACAGGTGTCTCAAAATTGTATTTTTTCCTTGTAGAATAATTGTGTGTGTGTGTGTGTGTGTCCTGAAACTTCATTTACCTCACATAACTTTTGAGACAGTAAAGCTTTTTCTTCTAAAACATTGTGTAATTTAATTTATTCTTAAAAACAGCTTAAACTCATTTAAAATCAAAGTCTTTGTAACTTTGATTGATTAGAATGAGTCTTTATTCTGCTGCATGTCTGTGTGTACTCAACCCAGTTTATGCATTTAGTGTGAAGCTGACAAACGTCTGAAGTGAAATGACATCCTAAACACACTGCTTCACCTGATCACTGAGACTGGATGATGATTATTTCCTGTTGTCTATGTTCATACCTCTCTGTGCACAGGTGCCAGGTTATGCAGGTAATTGGGTACTGCTGCTGGTTGCATTACACCACTTATTTCAGTGTTGCAATCCAGCTCTTGCTGCTAGTACTGCTGTTCTTAATTGGTCTGCATTTGAAGCTCTTCCTCATCTGTTAAAATAAGCCCAGATAACAGGTGAGACCTGGAGAATAATAATTCTCATCATTAATGATTTGATCTTCTCTGATGAGTGGCAACATGGGAGCCTCGAAACAACTCTCAAATGACCTGGAAACAAAGATCGTTCAACATCATGGTTTAGGGGAAGGATCCAAAAAGCTGTCTCGGAGAACATAGTGAGGAAATGGAAGACCACAGGCACAGTTCTAGTTCAGGCCCGAAGTGGCAGGCCAAGAAAAATGTCAGATAGGCAGAAGCGAAGGATGGTGAGAACAGTCATAGTCAACCCACAGAGCAGCTCCAAAGGCCTACAACATCATCTTGCTGCAGATGGTATCACTTTGCATCGTTCAACTATTCGGTGCACTTTGCACAAGGAGAGGCTGTATGGGAGAGTAATGCAGAAGAAGCCTTTTCTGCACACACACCACAAATAGAGCCGCTTGAGGTATGCTAAAGCACATTTGGACAAGCCAGCTTCATTTTGGAATAAGGTGCTGTGGACTGATGAAACTAAAATTGAGTTATTTGGACATAACAAGAGGCGGTATGCATGGTGGAAAAAGAACACAGCATTCCAAGACAAACACTTGCTACCCACAGTAAAACTTGGTGGTGGTTCCATCATGCTGTGGGGCTGTGGGGCCAGTGCAGGTACTGGGAATCTTGTTAAAGTTGAGGGTCACATGAATTCCAGTCAATATCAGCAGATTCTTGAGAACCATGTTCAAGAATCAGTGACACAGTTGAAGTTGCGCCATGGCTGGATACTTCAACAAGACAACGACCCTAAACACTGCTCAAAACCTACTGAGGCATTCATGCAGAGGAACAAGTACAATGTTCTGGAACAGCCATCTCAGTCCACAGACCTGAATATTATTGAAAATCTGTGGTGTGATTTAAAGTGGGCTGTCCGTGCTCAGAAACCATCAAACCTGACTGAACTGGAGATGTTTTGTAAAGAATGGTCCAAAATACCTTCAACCAGAATCCAGACTCTCATTGGAAGCTATAGGAAGCATTTAGAGGCTGTTGTCTCTGCAAAAGGAGGACCCACTAAATATCGATGTCATTTTTCTGTTGGGGTGCCCAAACTTATGCACCTGCCTAATTTTGTTTAAATAATTATCGCACACTTTCTGTAAATCCTATAAACTTCATTTCACTTCTCAAATATCGCTGTGTTCATCTGCTATATGATATATTTAACTGAAACTGCTGATCCAAACAACCAATGATTCATAAAGGAAAATCATGAAAATTATCAGGGGTGCCCAAACTTTTGCATACCACTGCATGCATATAGATTTATATATTGAGTGCAAAATAGTAAATTAAATAAAAATATTAAACTCCAACTATACTCCTCATCCCAGTTGACTTAATATTAAAGTTAAAGTTAAATTAAGTTAAATGCAGTCATTTCAAATGAGTAAGGGCACTGCAAGATCAGGTTTGGATGCCATGCTCATAACTTGAAGGGATTTTGAACACTGTCATCACAAAATATATTTGAATCACTTGTAATTTAAGAAAAAGTGTGAATTGTTTTCCATGACCTACCAATATAAGTAACTTAATCATAAATATAAATAATGGCCCTAACACTGGGCATTGGGGAACTCCATAAGTAACCTTTACAAACTGCTTAATAAATGGAAAATGGGAGGCTTCAGAGGGTGTTTCTAAGCAACTGAATGGTTTTGTCTGAGTGCAGTGATCTTAAAATAAATGAAAGTAAACAAATACATTAAATAAATTCTTACGCTTCTGCCAACCATCCTTGAACCATTCAAAATTCTCATTCTATAGAAGAAAATATAATTTATGGATTAGTTGAAGGTTTAGACTTTAAAAATAATTTAAAAAAAATATGGAATGCAAACAATTTTCTCAGGGTTTGATTATTCAGTTATGTGGGTGTGTCCTGCACCGCTGTGTGGCAGGCATGAATAGAAGCCCGGATGGAAGACATGGGGAAACAACTTTGACTTCAAGAAGCTTTATTGTCTGAGTCATTCAAAGTAGCAAGAAACGGAAAAGTAAATGGGGCTGGACAGGAGCCAGGAATACAAACTGAGAAACAAAAGCTCACTGCGCTGGAAACCACACAACATGAGGGAGAATGCAGCAAAGCACAAGTGAAGACAGAGACAATGTATACACAGGGGATAGCGAGAGAACAGGCAAACAGGTGGGAACACAGCTGAAAGGCCCTTGAGCCTTTTGTAAACACCTCATGATCAACTCATGCTATTATCAAGCTAAAGTTAGACACATTTCATCTTTTTCCAAACTCTTTCTGATCCTTTAAAGAAATCCAAACGTTGCTGTTACAGCAGCATTTATAGTCAACACGTATGTTTGGTTTCATTCATTTTGTTTCGCTTCAGTGGAGGAGAAATGACGCCTTTGTCTACAGATTCTTCAACAGCTTGATTATAAGGTAACTATTTGAAAAATGCTCATATATAAATGTAATTGAAACATTAAATATTGTCCTCACCTGCCCAACATTACAAGAAAAACTGACTCTTTTCTGAGAGTCGAGACACGTCGTCGTCACTTTGGGCTTCTGCACACGGTCTGAGTAAAGAACATTTTATTATTCCAACATTTTATGAACCACTGCTGATAATGCTTGTCTACAAAACACAATACTGTTGTATGATGAAACTGAACAGTGTGTTGTTACCTACCTAATACACACAAACGCACACCCTGTAAATCTCCTACACTCACTCCTTCTACACTGTGAACCTCTGGGGTGTATCGTCCTGTGTTAGTTTTCGTCAGTTGTGTCAGCTTCAGTGATCCAGTTGAATCAGCATCATCATTTTTCCCTTGGATCACCATTTTATTTCTGCGCATAAAGATTATTGTTGCATCCTTGCGCCATCTCAGGGCATCCGATTCCTTCAAAGTGTATCTAAGGGGCACAGTAATGCTTGTGCCTGTTGCAGCATACAGATCACAACCATCCTGAGAGTCTTTGAAACAGAAATAAAGACAAAAGAATGATGGCAAACACATTTCCAGCGGGACCGTCATGAAGAAATAAAGAAATATAGAAATATCACTGCAGTTATAATGAATTTTTCCTTTAAAAAAGAAAACTTTTGCATAAATGTTAGCCGGTAAATTTATACTGAGGTTAATTGTGCTGTACCTGTGGAGTCGATGGCAAAGCAGCAGAGCAGAAACACAGTGATAGTGGCAGCAGAAACCATCTTCTTCACTGTTCTCATCACATTCAGTTAAAAGAAGAAAAATTAATTTTTCTGTCAGAGTGCAGTCACATCACAGGTCGTATGTGTTTGTGCATCATAATGTAAAATATTGCATCACCCAGTTAGACTGTAAAGATTTTCTTCTGTTGCTGCTTAGGTTACTTTTTTCTGTAATGAAACGTAACCACGGTTCCCTGAGCTACAGGAGATGAGTTTTGCCCAGATCACTGTGGACAAACCTGGGACACATTTTTGTTGTTGACAGATGCATTCACCTTTAATATGGCAGGAGACGGGTGCTCTCCTCTGCAAGTGAAGAGCACGATCCTACTGAATATTGTGCATTTTAACTATTGGGTTTTTATATCTAAGTTTCTGTTTCATTTACTTCATACTGTCTCTTTTTCACTCTTGATTTTTATCCAAGAAATAAAAAAAAAATACTACTATAATTATTTGGGCCTATGTTAAATTATTTGTGACTCTTCTACCATTTTTGCACATTTAAAGAATGATTAAAATAGTAAACTTGTTTTGTAAATGCAGTGTCTCCTGATTTATGTTATTACTGTCCAGCACTGTCCAACCACTACTGTGGTAAGCCAGAGTAATGGTTATGAAGCATGCACAATATGCATGCAATATTGGTGGTACTGAGGCAGGTGGTGGGCCATGGTTTTGGCTGGACTCAGGAGCCCCAGATCAAATTCTGCTTAAGGCCCCATAAGACTTTGGACCAGCCCTTCTTAGAACACAATCAAGTATCTTTTTTTTTTAGTTTTGTTGATCCAACACCACCACCTCAATAATTTCACCCACAGATTACTAACTTCAAACCAACAGCCTTTCAGGGCTCAGGTCATTAATGAGTTGGTTTATTAACAATTATTAGATAAATGAAAGAGCAGTTAATCCCTTCATACATATGATTCAAAACATCAGCATCAGACCAGTAGATGGATGGGCTACTAAGAGAAAGGAGGTCAAAGAGAATCACTTGAATTCACACGTGGATCTCACCTCAGTACACACTGCACAAATAACCACAATACACACAAGACAGTAGATCCTGTCACCAGAGGTGCCCTGCCACTGCTGCCTTAGACCCCCGGTTTCTGAATGGGACAGAGACAAAAGAGGTAATTAATATGGCCAAAAACATGAGAAAGAAAACATCCAAATACACCCTTACTGTAGATAACTTTAATGTTGTAATCTGGTGATCTGCAGCTATAAAAAGGGCCTCCTTCCAGTAATGTGACAAAAAAAAGAAGAAAGGAAAATCACAAAAGTGAAAAAAAAAAGTCTCAAACAAAATATATGAACCAGAAATAAATCAAATGGTTTTTGGTCACATTAAAACTAAACCAGCTGCAAATAAAGCAGAGAGCAGATACACAAATGTCCAGCCAAATGATAAAATCCTGACCACTTAATATATTCTGAGGTTTTGCTTTTAGTAAACAGACAAAAGGCTAAATAACAAACTTGTCATCTCACAGGACGGTTAAATCAGAGCAAAGAGAAGCCTTTTTTTCTGCAAACAGAGGAACATGTCCTCAATCTCTGTCTGCGCAGAGTGAAGTTACTTAATGCAGCAAATAGAAACTGAAAGTAGAAAACTTAGAGAACAATAATAAATAAGATCTTATGGAGCTGAAAATGTTTTATTTTACTCCTGGAAAGCAGAGGCGTTTCTAATGCTTTAAGTTATTGTGTTTTTTTTTTCTTTCAGCGCAGTCTCTGCTGATATAAGTGAACGCAGCTCACCCAACAGTCTGTCTCTCATCTAACAGTAATCACTGGAATAAGACAGTGTTTATTTACGCATACTTTGGAGTAAACGGATACAGAATACATTGGTCTTCACAGTCCACAGCACAAATAGCAGTGATTTACTAAAATAGAAGCGGTCGTATTAAAAATATTAACTTCTGTAGTTACAGATTACTCTGGTCCACCCAGAATGGGAACGCAAGCCAATAAAGCAAAACAGCAGAGCTCCTGTGGCGCAGGCCAAAGCTGCAGTACTGGTGAAACGATCAGCGCCCAACTGAGGACTTAAGTCCCCGCCATCCATAGTAAAACAACGTCAACATCAACGATAATAATCATAAACGGGAATTCAGCGTCAACAGACAAACGGTGCATACCAATCGGATCGCGTCTTCTGCTCCACGGAGGAGGCGGCGTGACCTCGACAACCGGAGACTCGGACAACAGAAAGACTGCGGACCCGGACCCGCCCCTCATCCACCACAGACCCCGTGACGGACCTGGGCCCGGATCTGTTTTGGATCCGTTCACAGTGTTTGCGTGGGTTTTCTCCGGGTACTCCGGTTTCCTCCCACGGTCCAAAGACATACAGTTAGAGGGGTTAGGTTAATTGGTCACTCTAAATTGCTGATAGGTGTGAATGAGAGCGGGGATGGTTGTCTGTCGAAACGTGAGACAGGCTGGATACCTGTACAAGGTGTGCCCTGCCTCTCGCCCTGTGGCAGCTAGGAAAGGCTCCAGCACCCCCCCCCCCGCGACCCTAACAGGGTAAGCGGAAGAGAATGGATGGATAGATGGACGAGATGGAAGGACGAGAAAATCAAATAACATTTTCTTAATATGTCATGTGGAATGCCGCTTTTCTACTGAGTCTTGCTCTTCTTCGTCTTTCTAATGCCTTGTTCCCTTATTTCTTTTTGTCAGAGAAATCTGTGCACACACAAACCGCTCATCGCTCCTGCCAGTAAACCAGTGGATCATGCGTCTTAATGAGAAATGATTCTCTGAGGCATCTTTTGTCTTCAGCAGTGGCATCAGCAGCTGCGCTGTGGGTACTGTGGGTACAAACGTCTGCTGACTCCTGTGCTTTAATCTTTCTGTGAGTTTGCGGTGTCATCACACTGTCGGTCAAACCAGGAAACAGCGGGTAGGCCAACTGTCGGAGCTGGTGTAAAACGCACCAAACCCTCAATTAGTAGTGGTCGGGTGACGTGGATGTTTTGACACACACTTCGGAGCAGTTGTTCGGAATACACACACACACACACACACACACACACACACACACCAGCGATTCTTTCTAACCATCCGACTACACTTCTCCAGTGTCATTGCTGTAGATCCTGCCGGCCTGTCTCTGCAGATGGTTGGTTATTGCTGATTTTGTACAACATAATGACTTAACATCCTACTTTATAACTGCAAACTCAGCAATGACAGTCTTGCAGTATTTGCAGTTGTCCACAAGGTGGTAGCATTGCATTACGCACAAGCATGGTGTAAACCGCTGCTACAAACAGGAAGAATCCTCATCTAGCATTCCTGCTCTAGACTGCAGTCCTGAATAAAGTATCGTGTACTGTGTGAGAGCAGCTGGATGAACTGCAGTAGAATCATAAAACCCCACTACATCACAAACCAGCAGAATCAGATAATTACATTTATGGGGTTTTGTTGTCACTTTGTACCAGTTTGTAGTTGGTTATTTGGAACTTAACATGAGGCTTAAACATAATTTATTTCTATACAGGTCACAGTTTGTACATTTAAATGGTCAAAAAACGAATAATTGAGCCCTACCACACCTCTAATTACACCCACAGGGGGCATTGTAGGGTTCAGATGTGGACTGGGCAGCAATTGGGGGCTGAGACCCTGCTCCCATCCCCAAGACTGCCTTTAGGTCACCCCTCTGGCGTGTGAGGTTTAGTAATGCTTGTTAGACATTCAGATATGGCTTCAACACACTGATGAAGATCTGGAACCTTTCACTGGACATCACTGGAGTCAGAGTGTGTGTCCTAAGCAGCAGAGGTCCCTTTAATCATGAATGAAATATAAATCCAGAAATATAAATTGCGACATTTTACAATTCACATCACACGTGCAGTGTTGAGGTGTTCAGTGCAGGGACTCGGGGAGGTTTGGGGGAATCACTCCACACTTTCTACTACTATAAAGGTGACTTTTGACTTTCCCATTTTTAATCACTCCAGGCTTCTGGAATTTAATTATATTAATATTATATGAAGCAGTGCTGATGATACATTAGATAAAGACTGATTACAAAGGAACTTATAACAGCTTCTGATGCATCAACACTCTTTATTTTTATGAGCAGATTAAAACAAAAAAGACACACACGCACGCACGCGCGCACACACACACACACAAACACACACACACACACACACACACACACACACGCACACGGTGCTTTGTCCAGGAATATTTGAATCCGAAAAAATAAAAATACACGGCAGAAAAACATAAAAATAAAATTATGAGTCATACCACAAAAGTTTTGAACAGCAAATCTACAACATGAACCCTCCCCATAGAAAAGTGAAGATGCTTCCCTTAAAAAAGAACAACAACAACAAAAAGATGAAAACAAAAAGCTCTAAATGCACAAATATAAAGCATCAGAAATGAGTTTTTACAAAGGTGTCTACATGAGTGCCACAGCACGTGTAAACTGTTTCTGGTGACAATCTACCTACAAAACTACACAATCTGCCAGGAGGAGATGATTTCATATGATGTTTTAGCTTGAAAAATAATTAACAATCAGCTGATATTTCAAAATAAGGGTTGCGTTTGAGGTCGAGTCCCTTAATCTCAGGCACAAGCTGATTATTGCTTGTTTAGACTGAGTGTCTATTTGGGGTCATTTCCTTTAATCTGACAGATTTTTGTAGGCACTCAACCCAATTTACAATTTTAGCTGAAAAACATCAAATGTGGTATCCTGCACAGACCACTTGACTTCATCACTGAGGCTGGATGATGATTTTATTATTTCCTGTCGTCTTTCTTCATACCACAGTGTGTACAGGTGCCGGGCTCTGGGGCACTGCTGGGCGGGCCGCTCTTTCCAGCAGTTATGTCGGTGTTGCTGGCTGGCTGCCGCTGGTGGTGATGTTCATAATAATGGGGGTGTTCCTGTTCTTGTTCCTGATTGCTCCACTGAAAACAAATATCTCCTTCATCTGTTAAAATAAGCACAGATCAGACCTGGAGAATCTCTCTCAGTGTTTTGTCCAAGTGTATTTAATGTCGACTAACTCATGCTAATGTCACTGAAAATTAGTTTATCTAATAATGGTACTTTAAATGGAAATAAACAAATACAACAAATAAACATTAAATTCTCACCGTTGAGTCGCATATGCTGTTTCCGTTTGGTCTGGATACAACAAATGATGACGATCAGGATCAGCACCAGAACAATACCTGAAAATCATGAAAAAAATGATATTAGAAATTATCTGTTTGATTCCTGTGTTCATTGTTTTAAAATGAATTACTATGCATGTCAGCATCACACAGAAGACAAAACATACCTGCTCCTCCACCCACGAAAACCCAGATACTAATTCCCCACAGCTTCATCAGGGAACGCTTCAGGCATAAAACAAGAGGAGAAGGAAAGTATCTCATTAAGATATGAGCTTAATAAAATGATTACTTCAGTGTCATGAACATTTGGAGCATTTGAAGTTTTGTACAGTTGATATCACAGGATACTTACAGCGACTCATAGCAGTTTTGTTTAGCAGGCAGACTGATCTCAGAGCTGACGGGGTTTGAAACATTACAAGAGAAACCGGAGTTTACTACGTCGCTGGCTGCTCTCGTCAGCGTCTTCTCTTTTTCTGTCAACTTTTTATCATCCATAAACCATTCAACTTTCTCATTCTGTAGAAGGAACATATAATTTCTTGATTAGTTGAAGGTTTAAACTTCAAGTTTAACATAAAAACTTGGCTAAAATTTGAAATGTCTTCATCTTTTCCTGCACTCTGCTTCATTTCCTGTACTATAGAATGAAATGATGCACACACAGAGCAGGAGCATCGGAGTGAATGATTACAGTCAGCACAGTTCAACTCATGATCGGTTTCAGCGGAGGAGAAACGAGGTCTTTGTCTGCAGATCGTTCAACAGCTTGATTACAAGTTAACTATTTGAAAAATATTCAAACTTAAATGTAAATAAAATATTAAATATTGTCCTCACCTGACCAACACTGCAAGTAAAACGGACTTTTTTCTTAGAGTCGAAACACGTCGTCGTCACTTCGGGCTTCTGCACACGGTCTGAGTAAAGAACATTTTATTATTCCAACATTTTATGAACCACTGCTGATAATGCTTTTCTACAAAACACAATACTGTTGCATGATGAAACTGAACAGTGAGTTGTTACCTACCTAATACACACAAACGCACACCCTGTAAATCTCCTACAATCACTCCTTCTACACTGTGAACCTCTGGGGTGTATAGTCCTGTGTTAGTTTTCATCAGTTGTGTCAGCTTCAGTGATCCAGTTGAATCAACATCATCCTTTTTCCCTTGGATCAACATTTTATTTCTGCGCATAAAGATTATTGTTGCATCCTTGCGCCATCTCAGGGTATCCGATTCCTTCAAAGTTTGTTTAAGGGGCACAGTAATGCTTGTGCCTGTTGCAGCATACAGATCACAACCATCCTGAGAGTCTTTGAAACAGAAAGAAAGGCAAAAGAATCAGATGAAAAAAATAATTAGTCACATTACAAAAGCTCTTAACAGTCATGTCAGTTTATCAAATCTGAAGGATGTTGTGATTTTTAGACTACAGAGCTGCAACGCTTAGTTATCTAAACTTCATTACATCTAGGTTTGTGGCTTTTATGGTGTTAGTCTGCTACAGATGGATGTTTGTAGGCTGTAAATCTACACACAGTATCAGCAATGCTTCTTTGTAAAGGTGTCCTCATTGCGCAGCTTGAGTTAATAGATGGTGTATAAAAACACTTCCTGCATGTCCTAATTTCTCTAAGTGACCTTTTTTTTCTGTGTGTGAGAATCTACAAAGTCCATCAGGCGTTGTTCTGATACAGTGTTGCAGTTTGATAAATCACTGACAAACAGCTGATATTTCAGAATAAAGTCTGTCCTTCTGGTCTTCTCACTAAATGCGGACCAGGTGCTGATAATTGTTTTAGATTGATCGTCTGTTTGGGTTTATTTCCTTTAATTTGCTACATTGTGCGCACTCCACCAGTTTATACATTCAGTGTGCAGCTGACAAATGCCCATGACATGGCAGCTCACTTCACCCCATCACTGAGGCTGCACGACTGTTATCTTACATCCTGTTGTTTCTCTTCAGACCACCACACACATCTAAACAAGCACTAAAAGAGACCTCGGTTTGCTATCAGGTGTAAGCAAGACGTGCTGGGCGGTTGTTGTTTTTAAAAACAAAAAAGTATGTGGAATTTTATGATTGTGATCATCATCATTATCATCATCATCATCATGATGTGCTGAGAAGACAAACAGCTCTCAGTAACATAAATTTTGCAATCACTGAACAGCTTTCACGGAGTTTCCGTTTCTGTCAAGGGAACCCACAGGAAATACGTGGGCATATAAATCATGTTCTCTTGAAAACATTCATGTTTTCCTAGATGATAACTAGAAAACAAACTCCTATACAACCTTCATTTTGAGACACTTGTCAAGACTGAGTGCCTTTTTTCTAGATGCAGTCACAAAGTGAATCGTGGGTAACTGCCCTACACCTTTTCTTTTAGCAAAAGAGGAATAATAATTAATATTTCTCCAAAAACATCATCTTTTTAAATTTAACCAAAAGAGAAAGCCTTCCCCCACGAACTGAGTGAGAGCTCCAGCAGCCATCATGGACACTTTTTACAGGGCCACTGCTGAGAGTGTCCTAACCAGCTGCATCACTGTTCAGAAGCTACACAGCCTCAGAAGACCCTGCAGCACATAGTGAAGGCAGCTGAAGAGATCATCTGCGCTCCACTCCCCTCCGTCCTGGACATTTACCCCACCCTCACTGGTCAGCGTTGTGGGTGAGCGACTAGAACCCTCACACAGCCTCTTTGGTCTCTCAAGGAGGAGGCTTAGGGGCCTCTGGGCCTCCTCCACCAATTTGAGCAACAGCATTTTCCACCAGGCCGTCAGGAAGCTGAGCTCTCTCCCCTCTGCTACCAGGACACTAGACCGTGATCTTAAAATACCTGTCACACATAAGCTTCTCTTCTCCTGCACTCTCATAAGTTGCAGTATAACACATTGTGAATATATAGTCTACCACTATACTGTGAATAGGTACTACCATATATATACCTGACAGTACAAACTGACTTTTCTTTTCTTCTTTCCTTGTTGTTTTCTATGCACCACAAAATGAGATTAATGGGTTAGCGAGGTACGCTGAGCCAGAGTTTCCAGTGTCTCTTTTTACCTGGTAAGATCACCATGGTAACTTATGCTGAATGCATATTCAGGTGAGGGTCAGGGTTTCAGTTTAAAAAAAGAAATTACAAACAGTTGTCAAACAGTTGAGTAGTTCCCTATTGCAAAGAGATGCATTGCAGATGAGTTGTGCTCATTGGTGACTGACTCAGCGTGTTGTGCTCAACGTGTTGGCAATCTGTCTGCATGTATATATTACATATTATATATTACTATATGTATATATTATGTACACATATGTTATAGACAGTATTTATTATTATTGATAAGTAAAGAATGCTGTTTCTATACTGTGATGAATTCTGAATCCTGACTGAAACCCGTTTTGGTGCAGTACAGGGAGCAATCAACGTAATTGCAGCTCTCTGGCTGGCTTGTATATTCGGCACCAACTAACAGTAAAAGTTGAGTTGAGATCTGCTTCACTACATCAGCCCAAGTGGTATTCAAGAATCTAAGCCAGAGAATGCATGATCTATAAAGAAAACAGTCAAAAAGGCATGACCGACAACAGACAACACCACATAGTGTGAAGATCACATGTTCCCGTTAACAAATAATACTGAAATCATCAAAAGTCTTAAACCTAAACTAAGAAGTGAAATTTAGAGGAACAGCACTTCACACCACCCTTTGTGAATAAGTTCATTAATAAGTCAATTTTAGCCTACATGGAATATATTACTCAGCATGCACATATATTTTTAATGTAATCATGAGTTAAATGGTTTGTTATCTTTCTGGTCTATTTGGGTCTGTTTCTGGAACTTATTTCTCTCACTTTTGATAGAAAGTCCCAGAACTAAACATGGGGGTAATAAACTGTGAAATTGAGTCAGCAACATCATCACTGCACAGTTTGAGGGACGGTAATCACAAGAAATATGTCAAGGTAGTGATAATAAGTAGAATTAGTCCATCAGTCCAGCGATAAAACACTTTCTATAATTTTTCCATGATATTGTGTTACTATTTTTCCCAGCTGTGTTCAGCGTCAGAGTTTTCTACTGACAAATGAAGCCAGTTCTGCCATTCATAGTCACATAACAAGCTGTGATGCTAAATGACGGCTCAGAATTACAAACAGTTTCTCGGAGAGACTGAACTAAATCTGGTTGTAATTTATTACATTTTAAAATAAAATGATCGTACTTTTAAAGGAACAAACTTTTTGGATGTTTCAGCTCATTTACCACAACTAAATGAAGAACTTTTCACATTTTTCAGATTTCCAGTGGGAGCCTCACACAGAAGCAGAGAGCATCACGTAAACAGTGTAAATGTCAACCATTTAGTTTGAAATTTAAAGCCGACTGCTCCTGTACTGCAACAAAAAAAAAAAAAAAAATTCCCCCCAAACACAAAAATCTACAAAAATCTGAATATAGAGATGAATTGTAGCGTACCTGTGAAGGCAATGAAGACACAGCAGAGCAGAAACACAGCGGCGGTGGCAGCAGAAGCCATCGTCTACACTGTTCTCATCAGATTCAGCTAACAGCCACGTTCCTTTATCGAGGTTATTTCCTGTCAGAGCGCAGGTCTCATCACGCACACTCGTGTGTACGCAGCTTTGGTTTTGAAGGGAAGCGATCCAAGAGGCCTCATCTACTTTCATAGATTAAGAAAAGGCAAGCAAAGCAAACGTGATACTTAAAAGACAAACTGTGCATCTTGCTTTGGTTTTGTTGCTTCAGCAAATATATATAAATATAATGTGTGATCTCCAGTTAGAGATATTCAATAGGTAACCAAAAGCTTAACACAAAACTGTCCCAGTTTGGGTAATAAATAATAATTTAGGCATAAAATATAAACTTATGTCTTTTTGAAATGTCTTCCTCTTCAAATCTGACAGTACAAACTGACTTTTCTTGTTGCTGAAAAGCATCCTGTCATTTGTTTCCATATAATTTTTCATGTAAATAAACAGGACTTAAACAGGAGTTAAACCTTAAAAAGACACTGCTGTGTTTCTTTTACTTGTCACTGTCAAAGGACAGTAAATGAAATGAGATTAAAGACGATCATGAGCTTATGAACTTAAAAGATCATTTTATTTTGAATAAGTGAGAATCAAAACTTCTGTGAGTGTAATGTGGCAAATAAAGTTGTGCAATTTTAGTTTCAGGACATTTCGTCTAATAATATACCTCAGGGGTGTACCACAAAATGAGATTAATGGGTTAGCGAGGTACGCTGAGCCAGAGTCAGAGTTTCCAGTGTCACAAAGGTGGCTCTTTTTTTTATCTGGTACGATCACCATGGTAACTTATGTTGAATATGTAATCAGGTGAGGTTCAGCATTTCAGTTTAAAATCAGCTGGAAGCACCGCATTTTCATCTGGTTGTTTTATTTACAGGATGTTTAAGTGAGACAGATTCTCCGCTGAACGAATATGTATATATGCATCCTTAAGAGCTTAAAACTACCAAATGATGCCCAGCTGTGACGTTACAGCAACACAAACTGTACATGATGTTCTCACTGAAATTTGCATGTATTACTATTCAGATGGTGATGAAGATTATGCTTTTTTCTTTTCTTTTACTTTATTTTATTGTATATACAGATCAACAAAAATTAATTTCATTTTGATCTGGTAACAAGCAAAAATGATTTCCATGTCTACTTTATTAGGTTAGGGAGGGAGCAAAAGACTAATGATTAAATGTGGTGTATAAACAGAGTGAAAAGAGGTGAGTGAAAAACAAAATACTCACTGCTGCAGGGGAACCCCCTGCAGTCCTACATATTTTTTTAATATGTGCATTGAAGGACATATCCTGGTCAAAAATGACTCCAAGATTCCTCATAGTATTATTGGAGGCCAAGGTAATACTATCCAGGGTAAGCGTCCCATTAGACACCATGTTTCTAAGGTTTGCAGGACCGAGTACAAGAGCTTCAGTTTTATCTGAATTTAGAAGCAGGAAATTAGAGGTCATCCAAGTCTTTAAGACATTCTTGCAGTTTAACTAATTGATGTGTACCATCTGGCTTCATGGATAGATAAAGCTGAGGATCATCTGCATAACAATGAAAATGTCTAGCATGACTGAGTCATAAGACAAAGAAAACCTGGCTATGTTGAACTTGCTTCATTGTTTACCCCTCTTTAGTGACAAGGCCATATGTCTTGGTTTTATAATGAAGTGTTAATCACCACGTTTATGTATTTGAATATACAGTACATGCCCCCAAGATGGCTTCTGGTTTTATGGAGGGACTTCAGGTCTTTTATCACAACAAACTATAATAGTGCTTATTCAGTGATTTCAGTGTCCATGACTGTTGCCCTCCATCCTCTGTCTGCCTCTGATTTAACCTTTACAGTCTTTTAATCTGGCCAATGATTACAATGATTAGCACCTTTTCACTAAATTCTGTTCATGTTTATGTTTTTTGTAACGCTTTCCTCATTTGCAAAATATCCCTCAGCAGCAGAAAGTACAGCCTGACCATGGACAAGCTTGTCAGTACTTTCAACAGCTCCTGCACAAGCATCCTGGATTCTATATCCCCATTCGGGAGGAATTGGGAATGAGGAATTAAGAATTTTGAAGAGGAAATGCAGAAAGGCTGAGAGGAAGTGTAAAAGGACAAACTAAATGCTTCCCTCATGGCTCTCAAAAACCTAAAGTTCAATTATCAGTTGAAATTCAAGGATGCGAAGAACACCCATCTTTCACAGTTCATCACTAACCAATGTTTTAAAATGAATAAAATCAGTGATCAGTCCCACACCTACTCAAAGTGTCAAACTTGTCCTCAGTACAAAAGTAATTGTGAAAGTTATTTTACCAACAAAATTATAAAAATTGAGTGTTCTGTATTCTTGGGAAGCATTCAATAAAGGTCAATTTTTGCTTAACTCCTCTCAACTCTCTTCTTCTAAGTTTGGGTCCGCATTTCCATCACTACACATCATGACAACCTGCCTGGCACACAGCATCTCTACTTGGTTTTTTAAATGTGCTTCTCAGAAAATTGGTTCAGATATTGTTTCTATTATAAATGGCTCAATGTCATCTGGGGTTCTCTTATTTCAAACATCTAACAGTGTACCCCCTTTTTAAAGAGACCCTCTCTGGATACCTCAACTTTAAGTAATTTCAGATACATTTCCAAGATGCCATTTTTATCCAAAAGCCTGTGGCCCCTCAGCAGATTCACTTTATCAATGACAAGCAGATCTTTTTGAAAACTTCTGCTTTCATCATAGCTCTGAAGCTGCTCTGGTCAAGGTCTCAAAAGATTTGCTGCTCGCTGCTGACTCTGGGCTGAAATCTACTTTCATTCTCCCTGACCTCAGCTCAACCTCTGACACTGGGGTCCACAGTATTTTTCTCAGCTGTCTGAAAAACAGTGCTGGCATCAGATACATGGTCCTGGACTGGTTCATCTGCTGTCTATTAAACAGATCATTTTCTGTAAGGATTGCCAAAGCCTCATGTTCCTGCCTCCTCCCTCTTGTGTGGTTCCACAGGGGTCTATTTTGGGTCCTTGGGTCCTCCTTCATTTACTATCTACGTGCTGCCCCTTGGACAAATTCTGTGGGAGATATGGCTTGGATCTTCACCGCTACATGTACATTACACAACTCGGTCACATGAAAACCTAGCACTATTGAGTGATCTCATATTAGGGCTGCTCATTGCCTCTGGCTCTCTGGTCTCTTGCCCATTGACCCTGGGGTCTCCCTCCTTCGTCCTCTGGGGTGTGCGCATGGTTGCCATCGGGATGTGTAGCCTCGGGTCTTCTGAGCTCCTGCATGTGTGTTGTATATATATATATATATATATATATATATATATATATATATATATATATATATATATATATATATATCTGTGTGAATGTGTATGAATGTGTAGCTATCTATCTTCTATTTTTTTTCTGTTCTCTCCCCTTGTTTTTCCTCTCTCTACCTTTTTTCCCTCTTTCTATCTCTCTTCTTCTCTTCCTTCCTGCTTGATCTGGCAAGAATAAATAAAATACAAATAAAAATACAATTAATAAGAATAGCCTATAGAAAACTTATAGAGCTCTTCTTGTAAAAGCAAGTATGTTTGGTAAAACCCTGCATTCGGATCATCATTCTGATTGCGAAAACTGCCAGACATGACAGGCCCAAAAGAAGAAAAGAAATGTCTGCAAAGAGGCTCGTGACCTACAGGTAATCTAGGTTAGACACCTGTGACATTTCTTTATTCATTCATTCATTGTCTAAAGTTATGCAGTCCTGTTTTATGCAGCTTAGAGATCTAAAATCTCTTAATTCTGGTCTCATTCTAACTTAAATATGAGCATGGATGACTTTTTCAAGTCTTTTATCAGATTTTTCAAATGTGCATTTTGGACAAATCTCTCTAAGATTATGTTCATACTGTGAGAATTCTATCTGCAGATGTTTGATTAAAAATGGATTACTGGGTAATAAAAGGTCACTTCTCAGTTCTGTTTTGACAGTTACCTGCGTATTCAGGTTTCTGTATCTAGGTTTCACATCATACAGCAAAACTAGCCTGTTTTTTCCTTTTGGTTTTAGTATTTAAAACTTGTTCCTCCTTCTGTGTTTACATGCACCTGGCATGGGAGCAACGATCTGGTTTGTACAGACATGATGATTGTTACTCTCTTTTTGAAGCAAACCACCCTGCTTGCACTTCTGATGCTTGATGTTTTTCTAAGTAGCATTTTGAGTTTTATTGCATTTTATCTGTTTAATTATTGACCAAATTAAAATGTATTCAAATGTTTAACTTTTTCTAGCATGAGAAAACATCAGGCCCCCTTTCGGTTTTAAAAATCTACTTGAATTAGGCAACAGTAGTCAGGTTTGTTACTTATGATATAGGTGCCAACTGAACACCCTGCTGCTCTCTGTCAAATGAATTCTGAGCCACTGTTTAGCATTTTCACAGCTTTTCAACTGTGTTACTGTTAATATAAAATATTAGTACAGCTTTGAAGATTAAGCTGCATTCTGAGCCCCTCTATATGCTCTGCACACACATGACTGTCAACACATCCACCACTCAAACACCATTGTCGATGAGGACGAGTGCAGGGAGGAGGTTCACAATTTGACATCAGTGGAGTGCAAACATTAGCCTGATCTTAAACTTTACAAAGACCAAAAAGGTTACAGACTACAGGACCACAAAGAAAACCACACACACTCCACTACATGTTAACAGAGATATTGTGAAGACAGTCTCCAGCTTCAGGTTCCCGAGGGTCACCATTACAGAGCGCCTTTCCTGGGAGGATAACACCTCTGCAGCCATGGGTACAGCACAACAGCGCTTTCTTAAGGAGGCTATAGAGAGCTAAACTCCCCCAAAAGCTGCTCATCTACTTCAAGAGATGCACAATAG
Organism: Pterophyllum scalare; assembly: GCA_024447675.2. NCBI lineage: Eukaryota > Metazoa > Chordata > Actinopteri > Cichliformes > Cichlidae > Pterophyllum > Pterophyllum scalare. The sequence goes on along the minus strand of JAMQGT020002154.1, from coordinate 213,791 downwards.
AGCATCTTCACAGCCTGGTATGGTAGCTGCACCAAAGGTGACAAAAAGGGCCTCCAGAGTGTTGTGAAAACAGCACGAAACATCATCAGCTCAGAGCTACAATCTCTGGATCATCTTTGCACCACTCTCTGTGTGAAGACGACCAGGCAAATTCACAAAGACTCCACATACCCAGACACCATCTGTTTAGTCTCCTTCCATCAGGCATGTGCTTTGGAGCTATCCATGCACACACACACACACACACACACACACACACACACACACACACACACACACACACACTGAAACACAACTTCTTCCCTAAAGCTGTTTCTTATCTCAGTCCCAAAGTAACTTATGTACAACCCTCACATGCAATTTTCTTCTGTCCAATCTTACCGGTCAGTCTGCGTCTCTACCCTCACCTATAGTCACCAGCTTTGGGTAGTGACCGAAAGAGCGAGATCGTGAATACAAGTGGTAGAAATGAGCTTCCTCCGAAGGGTGGAAGACATTTTGAGAGGCTCAGATTAGAGCTGCTGCTCCTCCACACTGAAAGGAGCCAGCTGAGGTGGTTCAGGCATCTGACTAGGATGTCTCCAGGGTGCCTCTTGAGTGAGGTGGTCCGGGTATGTCCCACCAGGAGAAGGCCCCGGGGCAAACCCAGGACACACTGGAGAGATCATATCTCTCTGCTGACCTGGGAACGCCTTGGGTTCCCCCGGCTGAGCTGGTAGAGGTGTCTGGGGAGGGGTGGGGGATCGGGGCTCTGCTTAGGCTCCTGCTCCTTTTGTTATGCTTGCATAAGTATCTTGAGCTTGATTTAAGGGCAAATAGTCGATTACTATTGATGATTTGCAACATAATGGCTTAATATTTTTCTTCATAACTGCAAGCTCAACACTACAGGATTGCACAAAGATATTAGCAGTGATACTCTTACAGTGCCTGCAGCTGTCCACAGGGAGGCATCATCACATTACACATGCATGTAGTTCAAAGTTGCTACAAACAGGAGGAACCCTAATGGTATAATTATTGTTATTGTCTATTTAATATTAGAATCCAGAAACAATTAATTATTAGTGTCTGTGACAGATCACAACCACATTTACTGACACTGTCACATATTTCATACACTCACATCTCATATTAAGACATTTTTATTAACAAATAAGCCTGCAATTATAATTATAGTTATATCTCTTAAATTAATTACTTTAAAAACTTCTCCAATAATTAGAAGTATTTCCATAAAATAAGAACAAGGGTTTAAATGAAAACAGCTTGTGGGCATGATTGATCTCAGCTCAGTATGTAGTTAAATTTGATTGACTGTCACCATAAATCACCACTTTTTTTTCCTTCAGTGATGGAGACAAGCCGACTCTGTCCCTCTCAGGGACACAGATGACCCTCTGCTGTTAAATGGGCCTTTATAAATAGAGCAGTTATTTTTCCACTGCTCCAATCCAACACGTCTGTACATCACAGGGACACAAACTCCTTTAGACACCCCAGCGTCCAATCCCGATCCACTACATTAACCACGGCAGCCAATCAGAGCCTTCGAATGAGTTCATCATCATCATATCAAAATGCTGTAAATAACTGCAGCTGATCATTTATTTCATCTGGTCTGCGTCAAACCAAATGGTCCTCACTCTCGGATCGTCTGAGGGGGCCGTGATGAGCAAACTAGAGAACATTTAAACTGCAGAGGTGCGTGACCTTTGACCGGCGCATTCTCTGCATACGTGACCTAAGCAGCAGATATCCCTGTACTTTAAATGAAATATAAATCCACTTGTGACATTTTACACTTTGCATGCAGAGTGTGAGGCTTTACAGTGCAGGGAGTCGCTGAGGAGGCCCATATTTTCTGCTACATCCTCCCACGCAGCTAAGCCCCTGTTTCAGCGGGCTCATACGCAGCATGCATCACTTCATTAACATGAAAGTTAAAAAAAAAAAAAAGACACCGTGGCATCTAAATTACAGGGAAGACTTTTCACAGAAGCCCCTATCAGAGAGCAGTTCAGCCAAGTCTGTTATACTTTTGAAGGGGCCTTTGTGAATACAGAATCTTTTTATAGACTCCATGTGATTACACAATACTGTACCAATGGAAACAACGCCCACAGAGTGCTAATGACACCCGGTGATAAGAACATTTAGTTATGCTTCCTGTAATCTCTTGTAATACTAGAATTTCACTTACCAAAACTGGATCACAGACTTCTTGGATTGGACTATTAGGACAATTAACTACACAGGAAGACATATTTTTGCTGTCCCTCTGCAGCTTGCTGCTTGCTTGGTTTCAAGCTCATATGGGCTCCCACGGGTGTAGAGATGGCTTTATATACACAGTCCCCTGGAGCTTATTTCCATTCCTTCACATAAAGACACAAACTACATCTAATCTTTCTAATATCAAAATGTGACAGTCTTGAGTTTGCAGGTTTTACCCAAATCAAATGCTTGTGAAACGTCTCGCATCAGAATGTTGGACTGTTCTGTAAAAGCGAAGGGCGAGAAGAGAGGAGGACGAGGAGGAATAAGGTGGAAGAATTAGACTGACAGAGGAGATTTAAATGCCAAGTAACGTTAGCAGCAACAACAACCACACCGGTGGCAATGTCAGCTGATTCACTAGTTTCTATGACAGTGCATCCCCCCCCTCCCTGCCAACCCAAACCGCTGAGGGTCCCATTCTTAAAAAGCAGCTTCCTCTCTGTGTTCTCTGGTAGTATAAACTAAAGGACTTGTTTTTGACCCCGAATGCCATTTGTCTTTAACAAAGATAAACACCGGTTAATGTGTGAGCACACGAGGAAAGTACGGCAAGTGAAGTTATATCTTCTGGCAGCACATCGTTGTCACTGCAAAGCCAGCTTTCCTACTTTTCACTTGTAATCAGTGGAAAAAGCAGCTCCGCCATTTAGCTCTCACTTTCCCTCCCAAGGAGCTTGAAGGGAAGCAAAAATTCCGATAAGTTTAGCTTGCATCGGCAATTTGTTGAAGGATAAACAGAGCAGACACTGATGTGGACAAAGGAAGGAACAGTCGCAACAGTCTCCCCGCTGCTTTTGATCTCATAATGTGAAAATGAATTCACTTGTGTGTATCACACTTTGTGCCAAATCCAAACTGCAACATGCAGCAACTGTAGCCCTGAGATCAGAGTGGATACAGTAGGCCCCGGTCGATGTGGGTTTCCATTTTCAGAAGAATGACAAGTGCGCCCAAAACTCCAGTGTCCTGGCTTTGTGTTATTTTTAGACGCGTGAGCATCCCGGGGCATTCCGAATTTGAGTGATTGTTGGCAGGTATCTCCGGGGGGGAATGCCGTCCTTTGGAGTCGCTGGATTTCAGTGATTACTTTGGAGATGTGACAGGGGACAACACCGATCAGGTGCTGTGGATTTGTGCGGGTTTTATTTCTGGAGGCCCAGACAGCATTTATTTTATGAGGTTTATTGAAAAGTATGATACCCAGGAGTGCACTAGATTAGTGTTACAACAGTAGCCTGCTGTGGTTACTTTGGGCCATTGAAGTCCATCAGGAGGCTTGGTTAGAAGTCATTTGAGTCATTTTAGCTGTGCTGGATTTGTAATGGCTGGAGGATGCCGGCTATTGTTGCTGCTGGATTTGTGGTGTGTCATTCTTAGCAGGTTGAGTGTGTCTGATTTATTTAAGTTGGATGGATGAGGTGGCTTTGTAGATTATTTGAGGCAGTGTGACAGACGGATACCTCAGAGGGAGCGTGTTGTATTTTTTATATTCGGTCACAGGGATGGATGAT
>JAMQGT020002154.1:10000-205000 GCA_024447675.2 Pterophyllum scalare | reverse complement strand
TTTGCTCAGCAATATGGGACCTCAACTGAAATCTACAACAGTAGAGATGGTACAACTTTGCAGCTTCCAGTGGAAAATGCTTTTCAAAACCTTACCTAAAGCTAACCTTTTAAGTGTCATGTGGTGATTCTACAAATACTGTTACGTCCATAATCACTGAAATGAAGGTGAATTTAGACAGTGCTTCAAAATATCTGATAATCAAGAGCCAGGAGGTGTTTCCAGACGACTGCCAAGTGGCAAGACCTGCCTCTTGAAGGATGTTGACCAGTTGTTGACCTCCATTCACATTTTGATACACAGGGTCCCAAGATTCAGCAGTCTTATCTAAAACCAGGCAAAACATATATATAATTAAACTGTCTTATCAATACTTTACTTTTCTTTAAGTGCATTACGTGCTTTTTATTTCTCTGTTTGGAAGAGCAAAACTCAGACTTCTGACTGGCGGCAGCAGCACCGTCTGTTTTCTCTGCTCTGCTGTGTTTTTTTGTTTTTTCCATATATAAATATATCAGTCAAGTTGTTTCTCTCCCTCTGTATCTTACTCACTTGCTAGTCTTGGGTTAGAGCAGTCTGGTATTTCACCATGTAAGGCTGCAGAGCTGCGCCACTCCTGGGATAAAAAAAAAGAAGAAGAGGAAACTATTTTCCTGGTGGAAGAGATTTTATAATTACGTTTCAGCTCAGCACAAAGGCTGCGTGTGTTCGAGAAAGCAAGACGGAACATGATGGTGACAAAAATTAATCACGGTGACACTTCATCCATCTGATATACTCAGATATTTATCATCACTTTCAAAACACTTTGCATGTAAGAGGAGAGAAGCGATTATATGCAAGTGTTATTTTTAGACTCCCAGTGAAAGCAGTGGGCTCAGTTTTTAAGGAGCGTTCCCACTCCCACACTTCCACACCTGGAGGCTGTCCAGTGTGGACGGAGCTGGATCTGTCCACAGCTGTAGAGCTCCTGAGAGGTGCGAGAGCCTTGCTCAAGTGCACCTTACAGCTGAAAATGATTTGCACGTTCCAGACCTCCTGGCATCAAACAAACTCTAACCCTTAGTCGTGGTTATAGTCTGCCCAGACTACATGTCAGGTGTTTGGATACCTTTGTAACTCAGGTTATAGCCCAAGAAAAAAATTCATGTTACTTTTACTAAAAGTATTAATTTTCACATTATTTTTGGACTATTATAATTCTAACAAGCAACCCTGTTTATTCTCATATATACCATCATCTGGCTACTTCCAAAAGATTCACCTCTTTCACTTCATCGTCACTGCAGTCGGTTACCCGACAGTCAACTATGCTCTCACTTTGTAAATTATTGGAAGATGACATTTTCCAGAGTATCCTTTAGAGATTAAAGTCATAATTTTTGACTGTTTGACAGATTTTCTCCACAGTTAACAAATCAGGGGACAAAAGTTATCATGCGTGCCTCCAGAAAACAGCAGGTTAAACGGGGCTAACCAAACACTCATAGGGGTTACTAAACCTGAACACTCTTAATCTGTTCATTCAGCAGCATCTGGATACACTTAGTCCCCAAATAAATGGTTAATTCCTCTTTTTTGATTTCAGAAAGTGTCAGGAAATAAAGTGTCCATCTCAGTCGGTCTGCTTTGTTACTGAACTCCATTTCTTATGCTTTCTTATGCTTCTTATGCTTTCTTATGCTTATGAGCGCTGCTAATCTTTCCTCATCTCAGCAGATTTGTTTCACCAGCTAATAATAATGATTTATATTTTATTATTATTATTATTATTATGTTAATTTTCTATTTACAAATGTTCCTGAAACAGTGGGACTGTCTCCCAAGGGGGAGGATCAAGGTTCCATTTCATGCTTGGAAAAATACAGCTGTCATAAAAGATAGAACTATCTGCTTACCCGTGTACTCACATTGTTTGAAGTGTGTATCCGTGTGGAGTAGAGACCAGCAACATCAACAAAGCAGACTTCCCAGTACGTGACTGACAGCCTGTTTACATGCAGATTCTCCATATAAGGCAGATGCAATGCTTTCTGGGCCACAGTGAGGGAGGAGGGTTTTTTTTTTTTTCTTTTTAAACTTTTTCCAGACTTCTTTTTGAATCCCTCGTCTTGACTGATCTCTCCAAAGATGCTGTCCAGGACTTCACACACAAACACACAGGGATAAAAATATTTTTTAATCAAATTCCTTATGGCACGAGGTTATAATACGATACAAAATCAGGTAGTCCTACCTTCATGTTGAGGGTTAAAAACCAATCCATTTATCTAAATTTAAAATATCTTCAAAGTGAATGGATGTGATGAGCAGACTAGTTTTCACAAATGTTACTGTGACACATTAAATTTGCATCCAGGCAAATAAGTGTTGCTTGAGAGATCAGCGACGATACGAGACAAATAACTTTCTCGTTGCTGCTTCAACAATTTCAAGGTCCCAGAGGATCAATACCCGGGCTCTTCGCTGGTGTGGTCATGCCCAAATGTATATTGTATATTTAGAGGTGCCATCAGCTGTTCAAAAGGCACAACACTTGTGCCAAGTGTATATCAGGCTGCCAGGATAATGAAGACAATAGGGTGGTCTAGGTGTGGTATTTGATCGGAAGCCAGATTTCAAGTGATCTCGGGGATGTGTTCAGCACCTCCCAGCGAACTCGTCATTGATGCACTGAACAAAGGATGAAGAAGGCCATTCATTACACTGAGGATGGCACAGCAGTGACACAGAATGTGTGAGAAAAGGAAACACTCTTTCTTCCCAGTTGGGCACAAATGCATCAGGATTAAAGTCCTTTCCTATATGGCAAATTTCCCAAATCCGACACTCTGACGCTTCATTGTAATTAAAAAAAAAATCTCAGTCTCCCACTTAGTATTTCTTTGATTGGTGAAGTATACTACGTGTATTTCAAGAGAACATTAATCTGCTAGAAGAGTGTGATCAGGACCTCCTCACAGCTGTGGCCATTTTCTCCAGAGAGCTCAAAAACTTCACTACGCCTGCCCTCCAAAATCCTAAATGAACGGTAATATTGGATCCTTCAGAGACAGACTATCATAAAGCCAAAAAAAAATGACTTTATTAAATGTAATTTTAATGTGTTTTTTAAAGTATCATCACTTCTGTGTACGTTCGAGCACTTTCATTAGTCACGTTAAATGCAGGAACGACCTCTCAGGTTTTAGGAATCTCACCCAAACTTCGGCTCGTGCTGTGCCGGTGGCTGCATGTATAATTCAGCAGACCGGAGACAAATTTGGTATCCCCGCTCTCCTGAAATCTTTGCTGGGATGTCCTGCCTCTCTCTCTCTCTCTCTCTCTCTCTCTCTCTCTCTCTCTGTTTTTCCTCCCCTCCCTCTCTCTCCATCCCTCATTGTGTTTACAGCCTTGGAGAGGACTGCATATCTGACATTTCTCTCTCAAACTCCAACCAGCTCGCTTCTCATCTGAAAGGTAAGAGCCAGCATCCTCTACGGACTGAGCTGCTCTTTTATGAAGCCCGATGGAGAGATAATGACGATAACCGACGGGATAAAAGCCCCTCGGTAAATCTTGTGATAAGAGGAGTCATTTATTCGTATCTGAGTCAGGCACTTAACTGGTTAGGTACATAAAGGATATTCTTACGTGCAGAAGTTAAACAGTTACAAAGGATGTTTTTAGGATCAGATATTAAGGAGCACAGTATGAATCACCGCTTTCATTGCTCCCAGCAGCTTTGTAGAGAGGAGCAGGGGGAATGGGAACTGGACTAAAATTCCCACAGGGATAAACGCTCATCCCCACTTTCTTGCATTCCTCTCCTGAGCACATGATTTTATTTTAGAGCACTGAGGAGTCAGATCAACTCAGTCTTAATAATACTCAAGGTTACAGTAGCATACTGCAGTGTATTTCCCAGTCTGGTCCAGTCAGTGTCTTTCAATTTATTCTATTAGAAGCAAAACCTGATTTATTTTTCTTTGATTATCTTATTATATTTCTTATACCTTTCCTTTTTTTTTTATCAACTTCTAGATGCATCTTTGACTCTACCATGACCTCTCCATGACCTCTCAGTATAAGGAGCTAGTTACACATAATAAAACGCAATGCCAGAAACAGCTGGGTGGGATATGATTTTCTTAGCTGGTTACAATCAGCTGTTATGATAAATGCAGCAGTAGGTGTTTCTCCTCGGCTCTTTTTCTTTTTAAAATCAGTTTTATTTAATATTACAGGATGAATAATGTTTTCTTACCACGCTATACAAGACAACATGTGTGTGTGTGCGTGTTTATGACAAACATCAAATCTCTCCATTTTCTAATATGCATATAATTACACCAACAGTTTCTGTAGCAAGTGTGTATTTACCAGATGTTTTGATTTTTTTTAATGATAAAAACATATAAATGTACATATTCAAAGTACTGTCTAAGTTAAAGTGAAGTGCTGGCTCGCAGCAGCTGCTATCAAAGAGTGGGTGCAGCTCACCACGACCCAATTAGAGTAACAGGTCAGCATCAATAAGTCTGTGCATCTGCCTAACCTACATACTTCATAGCTGTCAATCATTTTCTAGGAGGAAATGCCAAACTCACAGCAGCCACTTCACTTTCGAGTGCTGATTTTGATTGAAACAACAAAAGGCATCGCTAATAACTTATTTTTAGAGTCACTCTGGGATCTAAAGTAGCTGGGAAATGTGGCGTGTGTGCACCTGCACGCTCTGGCACACACTGACATCTCACAGAAGAACACACACAAAAAAGCTCAGATTATTCTAAAAGTTCATTATGAAGCTATTTCAGTCTCTGAAAACTTTGCTGCAAGTACAGTAACATTCGGCACCACGTTTCACTCGTCCGCTCGTCACACTGGAGATATGTAACACCTGGCAACGTCAGCTAACAACAGCTGATTGTGTTTATAGGACAGCACTGTCCTTTCAGCAGCCCAGAGCAGCAATCTGCACTTTAACGCTGATAATCTAAAAATAAAAATCTGACTTGTCCTCGAGCTTTACGCGGTGAATGTGAAGGAATTAGAAGTCAGGTAATCAAAGAACCCAGGGCGACATTTACTGCTAAAAGGATGAAGCTAGTTAACCTGTCAGTTAACATTATTAAAATATCCTCTGTAAGACACACGAAACTCTTACCAAGACACACATTTAAAATATAGTTTTAATTTTTTTTTTATCATTAGGTTTTCTTGAATCCATCATCCGGTGTTGCTTTGAGATTATTACCTCACCCACTGACAGGTGGAGGGAGGTTGTGTTCCCACCCCTGTCTGTCTGTCAGCAACATAACTCAAAATTGATTAAACTTTGTGGTAATTATCCTCAGGGGCCCAAGAACATCTGATTTCATTTTCAAGGTCAAAGGTCACCAAAACTTTTTCAAACATTTTAAAACTCCATCATTGGTGACATTTTTTGAATTCACATCTCAGTTAATTTTCCATCTACTGCGATGAAATTTGGTAGCCAGGTATAAGCAAAAGAACTTAACTAAAAGGCTCACAATAATGCAAAGTGAAGTTTATTTTTTAGAGGATGCTATTAGGGGACATAAACTCAATCAAATATATCTGCATTGTACTTTACAGGTTTTAAAGCCAATAAAATGCATTTTTAGTCTTTGTGATCTAGCAATTTGTGACGGATTGTGACAACATTGTGCGGCATCTATTGCAGCGTAGTATTGGCACACAGACAATTCAGGGTGGGGAGGTATGCACTCTGAGTGCCCTTCTACTTAGCTTTTGATTTCACTCACAGTGGTTAGTACACGAGATACAGCGTTCAGCTCAGGATCCTCTCTCTCAGGTTTAATCAACGGCCCTTTTGGGGCCCTGGTCCCTATAATGGCACAGTTCCATTAAACTGCTTTAAACTGTGGTGTGGCCATTGAAATAAAGGATGGGTACCATAGTTTTAACCTAAATAAAAGGTTATGTGTCTGTAAAGTTAGCTGGAGCATGTTACATGTGACACAGTGATCTCTAAGCCGGACTCCTCCAGTTGTTGCAACTTGTTCAGTTTCATGCTTTTATTATGGGAATGATAACATGGATCAACCTCTGAGAGAGCAGCGGTTGAGTCTGTGTGGCCCTATGAGATGTATAAACAGACCAAGGGGCAAAGCAGCATTTGAAAATAAATAAAAGATTTGCTGAAACAGGGGGTGGGGTGTGGGGGATGCTGCATTGAAGGAGTTTGATGTTCAGGAGATAAGTGCGCAACGTGTGCCAGGCTCCAAAACGCCATCAGGCGGAGGAAACCCTTTATATTTACTGTCAACATTTCATTTTCACTCATTTCCTTGAGTGGAAATGACGATTATTTGCATGCTAGACACAGTAAAGAATAGCTGCATGTCAGACACGCCGTAGCACAGCACGACTGACAGGCAGCATTCAGTTCATAATGATGCGTTTGCTGCAGACGAGTCCAGGACGAAGCGGAGAACCAGTCGCTCACTTGCTATCAGGCACACAGTGTGCAGGCTCGCATACAAAGTGGATGTAATTTAAACTCAAAGGTCAAACTACAAGCTGCACAAAAATGCTGATTTCTCGTACAGAAGCTGAAAAGGAAGCAAGGAGGGAGAGAAAGATAAGTAGAAGTGGAAGGCTCGCTGACCCGGGGCACTGAATGATTGAGAGGAACAGAGCTGGGCAAGGAAATGCCAGCGTGTACTGAATATTAATTTCTTTAGGTGTGCTTTGAGCTGCTGTCAGAGGGAAGCTCAAGATTATCAACTGTCTTTCCAGAAGGCAAGGTTTTTTTTTCTTTCTTGACGGTGAGTGAGGCAGACGCCGCTTCAGGCGGCGGTTCATCTACAGGCCGCTAGGTGGTGCTGAGAAAATACACAGGAACGGGCCAAAAAAAATAATAGATAAATAAAGAAGTCTTTTATAATGTTAAGCGTTTTTCAAAAATTATCTTAAGTTATTAAAGGATATGTTTTGCCCGCTTACTTGCTCATGTCTCATGGAAATCCCAAAAAATACATCTGTGCCAGAGATCATGTGACCTTCACGGTTGGGTCTGCTGCCAGGTTCTGTTCCTGCTCTTTATAAGGGTTTAAAAATTAGAAATAAAAACTTTGACGCACCGACCCCAACTTACTTTTCATTTTAAAGACAATTAAGGGCTTAAGTTTGCATTAAATTCAAGTGCACCCTGCATGAGATCAAAAATAATAAGGTGAAAGAGCTAAACCTGATGACCTAAATCACAGGTCATAAAGTCAAAGGCTCTGCCCACATGGAGCCAGTCTAATCAGTTTAAAAGTCCAACCTGAAAAGAAATGCTTCAAATAAAGCCAGCAATCAGAATAAAATGATTCACACTTCATTCTGTTTCAGTAAGGTGGGAAAAAAAAAACCTTTTCATAAAACAGAATGACAGGGAAAATCCTGTCCGTCATCCTGATTACTTTCTGGCTTTCCCTGAGAAAGCGTTCTGCTTTCTTTCGTTTCACATCCTTGGTGGAATTGCTTGAGGACACACTTTTTCCCTTAAAAAAGAAGTTTTACTTTACTTGCGTTAAGCAAATGACAGATATACGTCTTGAGGAGCCGGTCAGACTTGTGCCAGAGTTAAAACAGCTGATGAGATGAAGACGCACATCACACACAGCGTGTGCGCCTGTGCGTGAAAACACCAGACTGTCGTATCACATTCCAGCATGACCCAAAAGCTTTAATCAGATTGCGTTGCAGTCTGTGGAGCGCTTGGACTAATGAACTCTGTCAGTACGCGTCTAAACACAGGTAATTCAAGCTAAGACTCCCCTTCAAAGCATGCGTGGAGCGAGGCTGTGTACCGGTGGAGCACTCGGAAATCAAACCCCTCAAACCTCCCGCTGCCAGAGCCACTCCACGCTCCACTCGAGTGAGGTCTGGAGCGAGCAGACTGGCGCTCTTACGGGGTGACCGAGTAATCCCACTGGGTAGGAGAAAGTGTGCGCAAAAGTGTCGACATGGCAGATTGAAGGTGGGAGGAACAAAAGAGGAAAGATTAAAAAAAAAAAAAAAGCTGTTTTAAAGGAAACGAGACTGAATAAAAATGACACATTTGAGGTGGAAAGTGCAGTTTAATGATCATGAGCAATAGTAATAGTGAATTAAGTGTGGGGGCACTTTCCTTTTGCGCCACCCTCAGGACAACCTCCAAAACTTTTGCACGGAGGATACGCAGCTCCTGGATTACCACCCTAACACCCACACCTCTAGCAGCAAAGCTCTCGGATTCCTAAGCCGTCTGTAGACTGTTGAGCCTCTTTGTAATATGGGGTGTAATGAACAATGCACCCAGCAGGGGCCACCTGCATGAATTTTAATCTTGTTAAAAATAGAAAAGAACTTGGCACAGCTGATGTACAAGTGGGAAGCTTTTCACTGTATGCAGGAGCCTCTAATGCGGAAGCACGGTAACCTTGTCACGGTGACTTTGATCTCAGGAAAGTCACAGATCAGATGACAAAAGGGATTTAAACTAGCGTGGAGAGCCCGCAGCTGCACCGCGTGACGCGCTTTTATCTCCCGCTTACGCACTCCGCTCACAATCTGCGACCTGAGCTCACGAGGGTGCAACGAGAGGGGGAAAAGCACGAGAGACAAAACACGTTTTAAACTTTTCTTTTCCTCTTTACAAACATGTCCCAGAACAGTGCCCATTCCCGCTGTGGTTTGTGACATTTGTGTTGCTGCCACTCAGACTGCACTCCAGCTTAGCACATCATCAGGCCTCAGCTGGCGCCTCTTGAGCAGCTCTCTTATCATCACACTATGTACTGCGATATGAAAAGGTCACAAATCCCCACCAGGAGGCATCACCCAAGAGGAATGCCTTTGTTTTTTTCACATGTGTCTAACAATCTTTCCCCTGTCTTTCTGCCACTAGAAAAGAGAAGATAAGAGGGCCTCGCCTGTCCCACCTGACCCGAGCTCATCATCACATCACCACCAGGCCCCGGCAGCCTGACTGACCTCCCGCGCCTCCCAATCCAGCCGATCAAACTGTAACCGGCCCCGCTGCCCTCCATGGAGCGCGTCCAGCACATGACCAAATCGGCCATTCGCCGAGCGTCTCAGATTGAGGTGAACCCGCAAGCCAAGCGGAACCTGCAGGAGCTGTTCGTCAACTTCACCCTCATCCTCATCTGCCTGCTTCTCATCTACATCATCGTCTTGCTGAGCAGCTGAGAGACGCACGCAGAGAGAGTTTGGGCAAGGATGAGGGTTTCACTGATACATACAGATTCATATATATAAATATATATATATATATATATATATATAAAAATTTGAAAAGACGCAATAATACAATTTGCATGTATCAGCTTAACCCTGTTTCCCAGCAGCCACGGAGAAGGATCATGGAGGCAGTTTTGACTCCGTGTGAAAACCAAGAGCTGCCAAACTCTCAATTCACAGCAAAGCTCGAGGGTGAAGTGAGAGCTGATCGGGAATTAGCTGCACTCCGTCTCAAGGGAATGATCAAAAGTGACCCGACTTCAGCGGTTTAACCTTCACTGATGCGCTTGTGCCTCTTCCTGCTGCTCATTCAGATTAATACTGTGCTCATTTGCAAAGGACGATGACTTCCACCGCACAAGCACGACGAAGTGCAACGATGCTGAAATATTAATACATCACCACTGTCTGACTTCCATTTCCCACGAGCCCTCCTCCTTACTTCCTGCAGCCCCCGTCCCCACCCCCAGCAGAAAGATAAACATGCTGGAAATGTTTTTTTTTTTCCATGAGCATTTTCACGTCTTTCTTGGTTTGTAGCTGACAGAAACCACAGACAGTTCACAGGAAAACACCCAGGCTTCACTGAGGTTTCCGCAAACGTCTCGTTGGTTAAAAAATAAAAATAAAAAAAATAAAAAGAGGGGAAAGTCTGAGAACAACATGCCTCAAAATATAATGTTGCTATCCTGGAAGAACTGCCAAGAGTTAAGCCCCTTACACTTTTTTTTAAATATAATTTGTTGTCACTCTCTATTGGCCCACAGCTGTGGAAGGGTGGCCATAAATCTGCAAACCCAACGGCCTGTGCACCTGTGCCTGTGCGCAAAACCAGCCGCATAGGCTGCTAAACCTACTGGCCACAGCCTAAACCTGTAAACCTAAAGGACTGTTTAACTCAGACTTCTACACTGAGGGTATCTTCAGAAGAAAACATTTTATACATAAAACAAAACAAAACAAAATTCTAATATTGAAATTTCAAACTCTGGCGCCTCCCTGTGGCCATATCTCAAAAAACACAGTGGAGAATTTTAAATATACTTTCATTTTTACCCCCCCCCTTCTTTTTTACACTACTGCATCTTTCATCTACCCAGCATCATTTACAAAATGAAAATCTATTTTCACTGTTTGAACTAAGTACCATTGATGGCAGCCAATCAGCTCACTCTGCAGCTGCAGCATGTCTGCCATTAGATTCAGCATGTTTCTTACTCTTGTTTGACATCTATAAATACACTTAACATGATACTTAGAAACCACTCTAAGTGCTGCAGACCATTAAAGAGCGCATGTGAAGTGCAGTCTGACTGCATCTTCAACCTCCTCTTATTAACAATGAAAGGTTTGCTTTACGGTGCGCTTCAGAGTGAATCTCAGAGTTACACATACGGTTGTGAAGGAAACTCACTTTGCATGGTGTGAATTGTTTAAAGCTGTGTCTGTTTAGTTAGTACAGCTATTACAAAGCCAGTGCTACGTTTTTGTTTATTATAGTAGAATTTTCTGAATTTTAGCAGCCATATGTTTAAAAAAAAAAAAAGTGAGACTCTTAAATCTTGTTTTCAGCCAGCAGAAACAGATACCTAATTATCAAATTGTGTTGTTTTTGGAAATATATGAGATGCACATATGGGAGTATGACTTATTTTTGTTCTGTTGTATGTTTGAAAAACTGTACCACCTGATGTTTAAACTGTGGAACACCAAATAAATTGCATGTCAGTACATTTGAAGTAGCGTCTTTCCATCCATCTCTCTTTGTACAGCGTCTTTGTGCAGCTGCTGTGAGCTCCACCGAGCTTTTCATCCTAGCTTAGCTTACCGATTTGGCTTTACAGCCCTTTGAACACCTGCCCAGCACCATACAGCAGACAGCCCGCAGCTAAGGCAGGGATGGACATTTTCTCCTGACTTGGTGAGCACCAGCACAGAGCAGGAAATACTCTTTATAGTTGGACTGGTACTGTATATGGTATATAGTTAGGGCTGGATCAGGTCACCCTGAACCACCCCATAGTTAAGCTGCTATAGGCCTAGGCTGCGGGGGGGGGGTTTCCCCCATAATGCACTGTTTCTTTTCATTCACCTCTTTTCACTCTGTTTATACACCACTCTGCATTTAATCATTAGTTATCATTAATCTCTGGCTCTCTTCCACAGCATGTCTTTTGTCCTGTCGCTCTCCCCTCAGCCCCAACCGGTCATAGCAGATGTCTGCCCCTCCCTGAGTCTGGATCTGCCGGAGGTTTCTTCCTGTTAATAGAGAGTTTTTCCTTCCCACTGTCGCCAAGTGCTTGCTCCTAGGGGTCATTTGATTGTTGGCTTTTCTCTGTAATTATTGTAGGGTCTTTACCTTACAATATAACGTGCCTTGAAGTGACAGTTTGTTGCGATTTGGAGCCATATAAATAAAACTGAATTGAATACTTTTAAATTAACAGTTAATTATTGTGAACTACACTCAGTCAGGGTTCCATCTTTGTACCATGTGCAGGGTTTGACTTTTAAGCCTAAAAACATGTTCATATTAAATGTCAGAGATATACTTTATTACAGTTTTCTTTTCTTTTAATAGTTTCAGTAATGTTGCAGTCATGTTATATTTGGTGGGGGCTTCTGAAAAACACCTTCCACCAACTTCCGGCCAGTCATCTCCCAGCTGTTGTTGTAGGGCACGAGAGTTTGTTTGAACTTAAATTACTTTTTGCTGTTTATATAAACAGAAAAGGCACATATCTAAAATATCACATCCCAAAAACAACTGGCAGTATGTATATCTCAGCATGTGTCAAATACAGTAAGTTGAGGTATGGAGTACAAAAAAATGATACCATCACTACCAGGATGTTGAATCAACACAAATCCTGTAGAAGTTTTTTCAGACAAACTTCACCCGCACAAATGAGCACAGCAGTACGTCTTTATCTCACAATCATAATTTTACTGTTTCATAACATACAACAGAAAGGAAAATAAATATAAATAAATATTATTATTGTTATTACTGTTATATATTTTTACTTCAAAAAAATGGCAAGACAGACATCATCAGATGATCACAGGGGAGACATTTGTTTACTTTTCACTCAGTTGTTACAAACTGAAGGAGATTCGTATTTATGTGTGGCTGGAATGATGTCATAAAGATTTTAATTTTTTTCTGCAGTTTCTATGGGTCTCTGATGGCGGTCGGTTGATATTACATATAGTCCCAATTCATTTATAAAAGCTAACATTCCTCATACTCCTGCTTTTATTAGACAAGAAATTGTGTGATGCAAGAGGCAGGACGTGTAAGAACCAATTAAAGCATTAAATCAATCAATTAATAAATAACACCCCCAAAAAACATACAAAACAAACAGCATACCTAAGGACAAAACCAAACACAGGGACATAAAGCTGGAGGCAGAAACAAAACAGCAATAAAAACAAATAAATAAAATAAAATTAAAGGACCACAGCATATGTTCATTCATGAAAAATAATCAGTCTCATCACAGCGCCCAGTAAGCTCTGGAGCTGTCATGATCATCATGACCGAGAGCTCCCGAGCCACCGCTACAAACGGACCTGATCAAGATCTCCACGTCTGGAATTTCAAACGAACACGAACAAGAAGTCTGTAAAGTGCTCAGAAAAAAAAAGAACATTTGTGCAAAATAATTTACGAATAAATCTTTGACTTCTTCCTCAACAGCTGCTTCCAAGGTGTTGGCTACCTGCCTTAAGCCATTTTTAAATCACAATAAAATGATTTATATCCAACTGGGGTTAATGCGAGTGTGCTCAAAGTGGAGTAAAGGAGGTGCTTGCTGAAGCACAAATCAGATGCGACTGCGAGAAGTTGTATTCCAACTTAAGAACTAAGAAGAAACAGAAGGTGTCTGCACTGTTGGACGCAGATTTCTAAGCCGATTTTTCTGAATAAATCTTCACAGTGTGCGTGGAGGAATGAACCAACTGTGGTTCGGTGTCCTGTGGATGGGATCCCAGGAAGGATACAGCCATGTTAGGCTGATGTATTGGCCCTTTGCTGGGGTTTGTTGAATTACAGGTCAGTATTTACAGCGGAAACATTTAGTGGAATGAATAATGACATTCAAGCAGAGCCTCGTGTTACCTGCTGCATTTATGCCACATGGGAGAGTTTTCATCAGATTTTAGATAAATCTTGTTTTCTGAACCTGATGAAAATGAATGAAGGTCAGCGAGGGTCAGAGCCTACTGCAGTATTTACTGTCACATTCCTTTATTTAATGGCTCATTTTACTGTCCTTCCCATATGCCACAAAGACAGACAGCCGTGTCTCAATCTGGTTTCAGGAAGTGTTTAGTTCTTCACTTTAATGAGACAGCCTCGAGCAAACAAGACGATTGATATACAGCAGACTGTAATCACAAGCTCGCTTTGAGTCGTGCTTGCTGAAGTCGCCCAAATCAGCAGAATGAAAGAACACAGGGCTGTGCCATATAAATTATCCAGTAGCTGCACCCGATATCGGTGTATCTACAGATGAGGGCAGTGTGGCCTTAAAGGATGATTAAAAATAGAGTTTTCCACAACATGTTGAACATAACAGAAGCTTTGCTGACAAATGAAGGTTTTCACACCTTGTGCCTACACTTATCAAACAGAGGGAACTATAGACTGCTTCCAGCACGAGCCGGCTTCAAGTAAAGGCCTGCCGTCTTCTGCAGTCCAGGTAACTTTGAGGTAAATCCGAGGACGCACTAGACAGACACAAGGCTACTGCGTCCCTGACAACACTGACCGACTGCTGGTGTCACAAAGATTAAACATGCTTTAAAAAAACCCAAAATTTTAAGCACTGCCTTCCTTATTCTGCAGTTTTTGAGAGTTTTGTTTTATTTACTGTAATGACAAATTCCCACGTGGTTTTGCTTAAAAGGACCTTAACAGGAAATGAAATGTAGTGCCAGGGTATTTGGTATGGTGCAAAATTTCCAGGGAATCTATGCCAACATATTTAGTCTCTCATTTACCTTACTATGACGCTCCTTTTATCTGTCCCCCACCCACTCCATATTACCCCAACTATGAATTCAAACACAGAAAGACCAAACACTCCCTGGAATCTGTTACAGCAGATGAGCATCGATCGAGCTGAACTGAAACGTGTCTGCGTTGTTGAGCGGACCCCCGGCGGAAGTAAACTCCGAAAACTCGTGTCTCTCTGTCCACTTTTTAAGAAGTAACAAATAGAGCCTCTTTCAGGCTGATGATGACCATGCAGTTTGGAAACTGTACAGATTACTGAATGGACTTCATCACAAGGGACTATGTAAACTTTCAAGTCAAGTAAAAAAAAAAACAACAAAAAAACAAAACAAAAACAGACAGTTCACAAGAGAAAAGAAGATTTAAAGTGTGCAACAGCAGCATTATGATAGTGTTTCTGTTTTCACATGCTCTATGGTCTGCCCCGCAGGCGGAGACGTGCAGCCAAAGGGTTCAGCCGCTGACATGAACTCCTAGCTGGTAACGAACTGAACACTCCTTGGCATTAAAAAGAAAAAAAAAAATGCTAGGAGTCAACCAGTGTCTGCATGTCGCCGACAGAACTCTTCCTCTGAACGTCTCAGGTCTGCTGGCATCAGAAACAGACCATAGAAAAACAGTAGCTTATTACATTATAAATACGGGAATAATAAAAAGACGAGGGGTGCTTGATTTAGTTTACCGTGATGCCCCCCCCCGAAGACCGTTGAGGCCTCTGAAGTGGTAAATCAAGCGCCCCTCGCACAGCTCAGAGATCTGCAAATGACTTTCAAACATATACTGTATGTACAGTTAAAGTGTTGGGACAGCAAGCTAAAGTTAGTCTTTTTTTTTTGCTGGTGTCATTATTGTGGTGCACTGTAGTTTATCGTACTGCAGATGCCAAAAACGCAACTCGAATGAACAGCCAGGTCAGTCCTTTTCCCTCAAGATCAGGTCTTAATGAGAAATGTGTATTTATACTACAGATGGACCAAAGGCAAGTATCAAGGCATTATCACTTTGTCCTGTCTGAACTCTGAAAACACAAACTGTAATCTGTCTAGGAGTAAGACACATCGATGAGCTACACACTCTTTTCTTTTAACACACTAACTGTACAGCATGCTACCTGCAACACTGAACATTTGCATGAGCTCAAAATGTCAATTTCTGGAGACCACAGGTAACTGTTACATGGAAGTATTTAGTACTTCATGAATCTTTGAGCTTTCTAATGGTTCAGGATAAGAATTATTACAACTCATTTTTATCAGTTATTTTATCATAATTGATTTTTAAAAAAAAGAAAAGAATACTGAGATTGCTGAATTACATAGAAGCAGCGATAAAACACAAAAACTGCAGTTCCCCAAATGACCACTTGAGGCTGGCTCCAAAATCAAGTCAATTCTCATTGAGTCCTACGTTAAAATATCCATTTTTAAGAGTACAAACATCCTGTGTGGGGATCATGCTTTAATATAACTGGCCTGTTTAAACTCTATAAAGGCTTAAAGTCAGGCATGGTCTGTAAGTGGCAGGTGGGTGGTGACAAGGCTAAGCTACACCTCAACCTGTGCATTTTATTAAAACAGATCTTTGAACTGCATCTGTGTTGTTGAAGCATTTTTAATTACATCATCTGATATTGGTACCAGGGAGCGCATCTGTTTTAGAGGAAGAAAGAGAGCGAGACCATGTGATGTCATGTGTTGAAGAACTAACATACATGGCAATGGCAGCGGTGGTCTCGGGTGTGGTTACACTTCTGAAAACTTGATACAAACTAAACACTCGGTGCAACATTTTGTAAACACAAAATACATCTAAAAAGCTGAAGAGCCGACCTTTCGATAGGCTGGAAGGACCTGCAGCCAATGAATGAATGAACAAATTGAACCCATGGATGAAGACGATAACTTCAACATCCTCTTCAGGTAATTAGGTAGTTGGATAAGTTGGGGTGTTGGCTGACTTCTTAATTTTTTATCTTTAAACTGGCTACACTGAAAATTTCTGCAGTGGTTAAAACATTCACCTAATGGGAAAGATCCCTGGATCAAATGTCTGAAGCAAAATAAAACTGGACCTCCTCATTCCCCTAAAAAACAGTGTATCACTTAAATAAAGCCTACTCCTGCTGCCACAGGGTGAGAGGCAGGGTGACCCTTGACAGGTCGCCAGCCTGTCGCAGGGCATGAAGTAAATGATCAAATTTAAATTTAAAAGCACATTAATTCCTTTTGACTTGTAATTTTCTGTCATACTTTATGTTGGTTAGCATGTGAGCTCATACAAATGGTCTGTTTTGCAGAATAACAGATGGTATAAATATAAAGACAAACTGCTGTATACTAATGTTTCATGTCACTTCACCTCTTTCTGCCATGCACACTTTCATGATGAAGCAATGACAAGGCACACTACTCATCATGCTCACCATGTATGGAAGCCCTAGGGTTAAATTCACTCAGTGATGCGCACGACAGATGGGAGTGCTGCGATGAGGAGCGGACGTCTCATATTCATGTCGCCCAAATGACTCTCGAAACCTGCAGTTTGATCGCTGTCCAACTTTAGCTCTCTGTCCCATTACTTCCTTTTTTTTTTTTGACAGAATTGGGATTTTGTGAGTCAGAAAGTGAAGTACTGGGCGTACAGCTCCTCTTCTTTTGCGACATATTCTTTGCTTTTTCCTGCCTCCGTCCACGTGGGGTCTGATGATGGTGTCGCTTCAGGAAGGCTGAAAAGAAGAAGAAAAACATCTTTTAGAATAATTAGGGGTGGGGTGGAGGGCTGGAAGACAGAGAAATGCTCTGTCAGAAATTCACAGGCTTATCAGATGCTCGCAGATTTTTAGCTGACAAGCTTGGAAGCTACACAGAACAGAAAATAATAGTGATTGCCTTGTTTTGTTGTGATCGTTGGCAGTACCACTGTCAGCGTATAATGAGGGAGATCCAGTGAGTGCTCCTACTAAATGTCATACAAGTGGAGGAGTGGTAGTGTGATGTCCAAAATCCAGGATGGACATGGACTTAGACTGGTTACTGCCGACGTGTAAGGACACATGCACAAAGGAGAGCTTGGAACTGAAACACCAAAGCTAAAATTATAAATAAAGCAAACTTCAATCCATGTAATCCATTTTCAGGTCACCGTCTACCATGGTGACCATCTACTATGGTGACGTGGGAAAATCATTCACAAAATAAGTGTGAAAGAGAACCAATAGGACATTTTTGCCATCAGGTGGCTGTGCTGACCCCCTTCCCTCTGGAAACTGGTGCTAGTACTAATTTGATCACAACTCCTTTTAAGTCTGACCAATATAAGATTTTAAGACCAATATTCAGTGATAAAAAAAAAAACTGATATTCTAATATATCGGCCAATATTCTCTTTCAGACACATGAAACAAACAGCTCTCCCTAAGATTTGTTATGTGTAGTTATTTATTTACTCATTTATGCTCTGCCTAGGTCTGCTCAGATCAGCTGGTTGCTGTTGTTTATGATGTTCCAAGCACATGCTCCCAACAGGGAAGCTGCAGAGGGCCCTTTGGTGGACAAACTAGCCACTGCCATTATAAATGCAGATACCGATATATTAGCAAATAGCTAACATCAGCTGATAATTTATTGTCCCGCCAATAAATCGTCCGGGCCACACTTTTAAGCCTTCATACCTCCAAGAATAAGAAAATGTACGACTGAATAGATGGCGGTCGAAGCATCACTGCCTCTCAGTACCCCTCTTGCTCATGTTTCTGTTAATATTTAGTTTAGCGATACTGGGTACAGTGTTTTTTCAGACAGGAAAAGTCAGCCCTATCAGCTCATGCTTCAGCTGATACCAATGCCTAACATACAAAGCACTGTGCTTTGGTCTGCAACTGTTGTGCACGATGCTTGCCAACACCCCCCCCCGGGAACCCCAGCTCTGATGCAATCAATGCCAATATTCTCTTTCGGGGGGGGGGTGTCCTTTCCTTATGCTTTCATTGAATGTGTGTGTGGTAGGATGGAGTGGTCCCAGAACAAAGCCATACAGACAAATGTAAAATCACTGTAGATGCAAATGTTCAGACAAAGATGTATATTGCTCAGCTGTTGAACTCTTAACCCTGGCTTCAGTGAACAGGTAAATAACAAGTTGGTAAATAAGTAACAAGTAAATAACTGGTTGGTTGCTCCTTTTAGGGGTCCACGGCACAATGGGTGGGGGCAATGAATGGTAACTGGTTAAATATAACAAGACTGTGCAACACAAGCACAAAAGAAGATGTAATGTTAAGAAAACCATAACAGACCACAGTTTTAATCAAAGACGCAGCTCCGTTAAGAGATGGAAAAACTGAGATTTCAAACTCTGTGGTTCAGCTGCAGTTTATGCCCTCCAGCCTCAGACCCCGCAGTAATTTCTATTCAGCGGCTGCAGCAAACAGAACTCCTTCACTTGCACGTCCACTGCCTTCTGCATTGAGAACAAAGACCAAAACCATTTCACTCTCTTTCAAGTTTTACATTTGCAAGTTGCCGCAAAGCTTTCAAAGCAATCATTCGTTGGGCTCTTCGCTTCACTCACAGTTTAAACTCCCACTGAGACTGATTTGCAAGTGTGCAGTCTTGAGGTTGACTCTCTTTCTTATTATATTAATAACAGAACGCCGATAGGCATTACAATGAGAATTTACAGTATATTTTTCCAAGAAGATTTTGTCTTTTATAGTGCCATGTTAAGAAAAATGGAAAATGCGATATTAAAGCGTAATGCATCAAAAAGAGATTATATGTTCATTATTTTTGGGTGCTGACCCTGATCTAATGGAGAAAGGCTGCAGTGTTCCGTGAAATGAAAAGATCAATGCTGTACTTGGTATCAGCTCAGGCCTGAATTAAAATGACAAGAAGTAGAGATCACAATAATAATAATAAAAAAGTTTGGTCTCATATTTCATCACTGGACATTATCACAACAAAACAAAACAAAAAAAAATACAGGTGATTATCACAATTCTAACAGCAGGTCGACAAGTTGCCTGATAAAATATAAAACCTTCTTCCACGGAGGGTAAGGGGGTGAGGACAGAGCAGAGGGGAAACTAAGGGGAGGTGAAAGGAAGCAGCAGACGTCACATAATTCACTCCTTGAATATGTGAAGTGAGGGTGAACGGTGGGCAGCAGTAGCAGTAAAGCACTTTTAGTTCTCACCTCCCAAAGCTCTGCAGGCCCTGACGCTGCACCAGAGATTCCTGAGGATGAGGAGCATGTGGAAGAGCAAGGCTTGGCATGGGATGATGTGGAAGATGAGGAGAAGGAGGAGGAGGATGCTGAGAAAGAGGAGCGGGAGGATAAGGGCTGAACAGTGGAAGGGGTTTCTTAAGTCTGGGGAGGGACCTCTGGAGGGGGGAGTTAGGAGGCACAAAAGGCCCTCCTGATCCTACCTCCTCCACCTCCCGTCCCACCTCTTCCTGTCCTTCATGACTCATGGTGGGAGGGCTGACGAATCGGAGAGCTGAATGGCTAGGAAAGCTGGTGAAGCGGTGATCTGATTGGCTGCCTGTTTTTGGCTACAGACACACATAGAAAGGCGAGACATGAGTGCTAGCTATCTCCAGCTAATTCAGATCAAACCAGTTTCTGGTTTAGAACAATGCACCTGTTATGCTTTACAGTTTGCATGGTAACTTTAACAGGTGAACATGACTGAAGAAGTAGGACTAACCAAAGATGTGTGATTGCTCTTAGCCTCGTCTCAGGTAATGAACTTTAACCTAAACATGAATCCCAACATAAACAAATCCAGTGAAGAGCAGGAGTAAACTGTTTCTGTGTCTTTCTAATACCAATCTGCTAGGTGTGATCAAATGTTCTGTGATTCCACTCAAAAAAAAAAAACCATACCTGATTGAAATTTAACTGCTATCCTCTTCAAGGAGCTGGATCTCCTCCACTGTATCAATTTCTTTTGGGGGAAGACAACAAAGATGGAGGGAGAAAATCTAACAAGGGGTATGCAAAGACTGCATCGGTGAGGCCAAAAAACTTCAAAACTGTTTTCAGTGCACTCTGAGTGAGTATATTAGGGCCCAGCACAACACTTTAGATTGTTGTTCTCCCTCAGATGTGTCAGGAGATCACAGTAAACTACACACAGACAGTGTGACAGCCTGTGGGACAAATTCAGGGTATAAATATTGGGGGGGGGATTTGGGCTTAGACACTTGCAAGCTCTTCTCTTCGGTCTCTAGGTTATAGCTGGAAACCCAGCACTGATCACCAGCTTGGTCAGTTTGATTTTGTGCAGATATTTGTTTTCTGCACAACCTCGCAGATGCAAAAGTGAAGGCGGTCCAAATGGGACACCCAGGGAGAGATCTATAAAGAGCAGCCACGCTGGAAGTGAACCAGAGGTGCACGAGGAGATGGCCTTCAAAGGAATAGCAGCAATATTCAATCTGGGATTTATTTATTTATTTATTTTAAACTTTGAAGGTTGCAGAACTTTTTGATCACACCTTATAGTAGCTTACCGGGCGACTTTCTGCGTAGTACGGAAATATAACAGTTTGTGTAGCAGCTTTTTCTAACACAAACTACAACAATACAAATATATTTAGTAGATGATGTGCTCCTTAACCTTGTATGCAATGCTTGTTTAAGTTATCCTCTCTTTAGACGTTATGGCTCTCAATCCCTTAACATACAGAGAAAAGTACATTTTCTAAACTGTGACTGCACGGCTGTCACTACGGCTTATCATATGACCAAATGCACTCAAGATTACATTTGATCACAAACAGCAGTAAAACCTCATTAATGTATTTTTATTTTATTTTATTTTTTTAGGGGATCAACCAAATATGTTTAGTGCATGTCAGCGAAGACTGGATGAAAAAAAGTAGAAATTATAATGTAGGCGCAGATTAGTCCTGAGTAATCTCTTAGTGTTTCCTGAGGGGACTTGCTGGAGAGAGGGAGTTGCTATCTGCCACACTGGCTTTCTCGATATCCCCACTAGTTGCCAAACAGAGATTTTCCAGTCCCACACATTGGAAGCTTAGCGTACTAGAAGGACTGAAGATGCATATGTTATTCAATATAAACAACCCACAGCGAGCAACAGAGGCATGAGGAGGAGGAGGATGGAAAAGAGGAGATGATGAGCCGATGTTATGATACTGAAATCAAGCGTTATTGTTCTTGAATGACTCAAACTGGAGCTATGACAGCTGTGTTCACACATGAAGGATGATGATGAGTAGCTTTGTGTGAAGATAGCAGTTATCGTGAGTCATGTGTGATGGGCACCGGGCTTCGGTAAGAATGCTCAAGAGTGCTCAAGCGACAGTCGAGAAAGTGAGAGCGTGAAGAACACGATGAGAAGATTACACAAAATGAAAATAAACACAGGCTCACGGAGGTACCAACATTCCTCTGTTCTTACAGCGGGTAGCAGACTCATGTTTGAGGATAATTAGGTGCAATGGTGTCCTTGTACCTTTCTGTTGCTGAAACCCAGTCGGTGTAGATAAATTATGCGCACTACCCTAATTAGGTGGGAAAATGATCAATAAATTTTTTTTTTCAGCTGTAAACAAAGCTGGAAAACTACAAAAATACATGCAGTGATTGCCCTGGTGGTTCCTAAATGCCTCAGGCTGTAGGATGAGCTGTTTCTTTGCACGGTGCAGAAGAGTTTGTGCTCACCTTTACTTCCATTTCTCTTCAACAGTGAACATAATTACGTATGTGCTATATAGCACATAATGAGTGTTTACTATGTGGATATGTATCTTTACATTCTCTTGCATATAGTGCATGCATTGTTAACTGCAAGCGTGACACTTAAGACTAACCAGTGGAGAACATTCACAATAAAACTCGTTTTCACACGTGCACTGCAACCCTGAACTTTACCTGGACCGTTACCTGACAGAGGTGCAGCATCAGCAGTAGGATCAGGAATTTCACAGTTTTTTTTTTTTACTGTGTAATCCTTGTTTGTGCCAATTAATTAGATGGGAGAACGTCACAGGTAATTATCCAGAGAATTAACAGGGCGCGAGCAGGGATCATACATCCTGCTTCTTGCATGCGCTATCCAGGGAGCATCCTTATCTAAACCAAAAGGAGTATTTCCACCAGTAAGAAAGCTGCTCCTGCTGTGTGCCACAAGTCAAAGAGGACCACTGAATCTCCCAGCACTGCCTGGAGTTCATAGGTGAAAATGGCTTTATATTTACTGTGGGTATATATGGATGAATTATGTGATTTCATCTGTGAGTTTTCCTGTGCTCACAGCCTGAAGCATCCACACCATTCACACCGATAACGGCTCTGGACAATGAGGCCACCCACCTTAATAAGAGGGTTGATGACACCAACATTGGCACTGGAATTAAAGACCTTATTGAAGCCGGTCTCTCTGTTGACCAACTCCAACTGGTAGAACTTCTTGTCATCCTATAAATAGACAACACACTACAGTGAAACTCTACCCACACAATCCACTTCTCTTCTACCAGTGCACCAACACACATTTTTATGGATAGTAAAGTTTAATGTTGGCATTTCATCCTCGTAGTTTCAAGAGATTTGCATTCACTCAGTATTTTTAAATAAAACTAGAGCAAATCAACATATTCTGAATTCACATTCCTGCATTCAAAGGATAAGCAAGTGCACATACACACTTCTGTTTGCACACATGCATTTATAATTTAAACAACAACAAAGTGAATTGTGGCTTACCATCTTGAGAGAAGTCTGAGTTACAGACCAACAGAAAGCGAAACCATAACCACAAAAAGGTTTCCCCTCACTGATTTCACATTAAGACTTGACTGAGACTTCATGAAGTCATCAGGAGCGTGCAACAAAGTCTGTGTGTTACATCACACATGGTTTATCCACAAAGCCTGGAAGAGTCATGCATGAGGAATGAGAGTGAAGAAGTGGAGCCATCTCTTAAATGAGGCCCGCTTTGTCAATTTAACTGCATCTCAAGGTCTTTATCATTTATCAGAAGACTGATGAAATCACCATGATGCAGTTTGCTCAGTAGCTTCTCTTTAATAAGTAAACAGCATCTGCTGAGAAAGAGCCTCAGATGCAGAGCTTTCTGAATTAACTTTCTCTCTCTCACACACACACACACACACACACACACACACACACACACACACACACACACACACACACACACACACACACAGACTAATGACATCTCTTCTCTCATCATAATTCACCATTTTGTCAACCTTAAGGACTTTTGAAGTGTGACCTCACTTCCAGGACGAATCCTTGAGTTTGGAGTTTGTTTAATTTACCCTCAATTGCTGCAAACCTGAATTGCATTTCTGTGGATGTGTTAAATTTATTTTACTCCTCAGAGACATCCTTTTTTTTTTTTGACTACTCCTTAAATAATCAGCATGCCAAGATCTTAATCCTACGGACCAGATTCCCCCCTCCCACCCCCCAAAAAGTCTACTTACCACCAGCTTTTTGACCAGAGCTTCTCTTTCAGTGACCATCTCTCTGAGCTCTGCTATAAGATGCAGGTCTTCAGGTCGGCTTTCTCGGTTTCTTAACTTCTCCTCTGTGCCCTCCAAACTGGACACGCCCAGGAAACAAAGATGTAAGTAAACAGGAAAAAAGTGAGACAGAACACTGACAGCAGAAAAGGGCCACAGAAGAGGTTTCATCAAACATTTTTGTGTCTTACAGTATTTGTAGAGCCGAAATCTTGTCTTTGAGGACCTCCTGGGCCTTGTTGAAGTCAGCCAGCATGATTTGTGTTTCTCTGTGATGGACTACATTGAGCTCGCCCATCTCCCTCTCGTGTCTCTTTGCAAGGTCTTGTTCGTGAGCTCTGCAGCAAAGGCAGAAGTCATAAATGAATAAATCATTAGGTGAGCATATCTGCTAAATGCATATTTCCTAAAGTGTCCCAAGTATCACAAGTTTACACTTAAATAATAATCACTTAAGGACTTTTACTCTGCCTTTTGCCAGTACGCTTAATTTCCCGGAAGGGGAATGTGACACTGACACCGCGTTTCGTTAAATTATAGAGGACGACAGCAAGATGTGCAGCTGCAGAGCAAACTCTGCTGGGACACAAAGCACAGCTGGTACAGAGAGCATCCAGTCCCTCAGTGTTTACTATGTCAATGCCAGAGTGCTAATTTATGTGTCTGCAATCTAAGTTAAAGAAAGTAATAAAGAGTGGGGACACAGTAGAATTAAACTTGCTTTAAGAATCGCAAAAAGCTGATTTAAGATTTAACATTAAACAGTAGCAATCAAACAACTGGAAAGGGCATTTAAGTTGGAGTTAAATAATGCCCTCTGCGATCCTGGAGGAACTGCATTAAAACACACACACACACACACACACACACACACACACACACACACACACACACACACACACACACACACACACACACACACACACACACACACCATCTTAATGTAATCAATGTTTTCTCACCCTGGGCTGGACAAATACAGCAAAAAGCCTGCGTTGCAAACAGGGATTAAGCATTAGAGAAGCTGGCAGTGAGGGAGGGTCTAATGTAAGGTACTATAGAGCTGCATTGTGGTGCTGTGCAGGATCAAGTGCTTTTGGAGCTTAACTCTGCTGCTTCGATAATGACTATTAAAATCTTTCCACTGCGAGTCCACTAACTTTAAAGATAAGCTATACATGTTGGAATACTTCATTAAAGCTAGAGTAGCAAACCTGCAAGCAGTCACAGTAGTCTTTGGCTTCATTATTACCAGGACTCAGTTTTTAGGCTGTGCAAATCTAACCTTCGTTCTATGACTTTGACCAATCACTGATCTGTTCAGATCAGACTGCATGAGTATACTGTACAAAGGGAAAAAGGAGCTAGAGTATTTGAGAGTATGTAAAATGCCTGCTGAGCTATTGTACCTTATCTGATGGTTAGCTTCACTGCGGACCCGCAGCACCTCTTTGCCCTTCAGCTCCAGCTCTCTGGTCAGTGTGTCGATAGTCTCGTTCAGAGAGTGGATCTCGTGGTCCAGGTCGGTGATACGGTTGCTACGAGAACACAGCTCTGCCTGCAGGTCTGAGATACGAACTAAGAGATCTTGTTCCTGGAAAATATACGTAATATAGAACAAGCAGTTATTTGCTAGTGATTGATTAGGGCAAAAACACAACGAGGCAAGAAAAAGAACAAAGACAAGAATAAACCGCCGTCACAGTTACCTGGTTTTGGCTGTGCTCCTTGGCTTTCTCCAATTCTCGTTTGGTGGCAGTGTGTTCTTTGAGGTGGATCTGCTTCAGGTGCTCGATAGCTGTCGCGTGGAGGTGGTTCAGTTCTGCACGAAGGGAAGCTGCAGCAAAGAAACACCGCTGGTAATAATGCCAGTGCACGAAGCACGTAGAAAAATTACAGAAGTACAAGTTATTTCTTAAATGATGACCAGCATGTTCTAATTTTTGTGATTCCTTTCCTGCATTGCACTTTCAAGATTTATTCTCTGAGCTGGTTTAATATCGGTGGTTACAGATGATGCAATGTTCAGATCAATTTTAGCACCTTGCACATGTTCACACATGTACATCAATGCCGTACAAAAAATTTGGTAGAATTTTGGTCTCTTTTTTCCTTTTTGCATCAATACTGATGTCAGTCTTTCTTACACAATTTAAGCTTCTCCATGAATGCCCTTAGTTAGTTTCATACTGATATCCAACAGCGTTTCCTAAAGTATCTTACAACTCAGCCACCAAATGTGCCTTTGTTCTTCCTTCTATTCTTTTAAAAGTCAATAGATGGATAATGAAGGCGATTTTGTTTCTATTACTATGGACAAAAGCATTATCACAGCAGGTAGAAACAGACCAGAACATCTCAGTAGGTAGAAACATAATAACCAAAGGGTGGAAAAATCATTGCTGCAGTTTAAAACCATGCCACAGAGTGAGGCTGTGAGCGCAGAAAGAACCCCAGTCAATAACTACAAACTGAGACGAGTCAAAGCCATGTTTGTTATGTCCATCATCATTTACCCAGCTTTGCTTTCCCCTCATCCTCCAATTCAAATCGCAGTGTCTGCAGCTCCTGGTCTGACTGCTGTCTGAGGATTTCTAAGGTCCTCCTGTGGGCTTCCTTCAAAGCGTGAACCTCCTCCCGCTGCTCCTGCTTCAGACGTTCCTCGAGGGCCTGGCAGAGGGCATGACGGGGGAGATTAAAGAGGGGAAGGGGACAGAAGGGCAGGAGGAGTGAAAGGACAAAGACATAATGTGTTACATCAAAAATATGTTTTCAATGTTGTGGGGCGGTTGTGAATCTCCCTCACCCCCAACTGGTCGTGGCAGATAGCTTCCCTGAACCTGGTTCTGCTGAAGGTTTCTTCCTGTCAAAAGGGAGTTTTTCCTTCCCACTGTCACCAATGCCACCCCCTCATAGGGGGTTGCTATGATTGTTGGGTTTTCTCTGTAATTACTGTAGGGTCTTTAAATTACAATATAAAGTGGGTTGAGGTGACTGTTTGTTGTGGTTTGGCGATGGATGGATGAATTGCACTGAATAGTGTAGTTTGGCTCTCTGACACAATATTTAAGCCATTTAAGAATCTGCTGAACTGTACCCCAGTTCCAAGCAGGTTTTGACTTACAGAATCGCACTGGAAAAGTGACAACACTAAATACACAGAGACTGTTAGAGACTGCCCCACCATGTACTGCATAAAAGACAGGAGGAGGGAAGCTGCTCACAGCTACAGGGACAGCTGACAGTGAGATCCATCATCATGCTGAAAAATTCACAAACACTGTAGGTCTCATCAAGTTTTGACACATCCACTCATTGGCACATAAAAAAAAAAAGACTTCAATCATAATTTATATCATTTGGTTCATTTTAATATTACTTAACAAGGAAATTGGTGAAATTAAAGTAAATGAGCCAAATAAAATGGTTCAAAAAGCAGGAAACTTTTTCAGGGGTTTGACGGCGTTATGAATCTTCTACACTTCTTGACTGTGGCAGACATAAAAGGATCATTAAACTATATTAAAACAACTGAAAAACTTTTTCCTTTACTTGGTCTCAAGAGTTTCATAGACTATCACTCCCTGAAGGTAGCAATAGATACTCTGCTACACATAATCATCAGAATGCTGTGGACTAAAGTGAAACAAAGTCATTCAAATTGCATCCATCTATCCATCTATATATAGATATATATTGTTACTAGCCAAAAGCCTACAATTTAAATCTTATTTAAAAAACTCAACTTAACATTTTTTGTTATTTTGAGTTTTAAAAAATAATTAATGCAGCAAAAGGATTGCTTCAGTCACAATATTTTTACGAATGAATGTAGCATTTAGTGGCTGTACCACTGAGGCTGTCTACACTGTTCGCTCCTCTACTTCACTGTGTGCAGAAAGAACTGAGTTTAAAGGAGACTGCAGTGGGACATTTTTAAAGGTAGACATAGCTGCAGTACAAGAAAAGGGACTGTAATGTACTTAGTGACAGTCCCCAAGAAATTAGCTAGAACCTGCTCTACTTTTCTTTTCAGATTGAACAAAAGGCAAGTAGTGTTGTGCAGCTACACGACAAATCCCAAGGCAACAAATGCAAACCTACGTGCGTGCAAATGCGTGTGCGTGTGTGTGTGTCGTACTCTTATCTGGTGCTGCCTGGCTTCCTCCATGGTGCTGAGGGCACAGCAATGAGCCTCCTGCAATCGATGCTCTCTCCTCTGATGTTCTCTCTGCATCTCTGAAAACACAGAGATATCAGCGTGCACACTGCGATGCATGAGCAGCACACGTGTTTCCATTCTGTTTGACAAGACAATATGACAATCTGTCACACACTGCTGAACAGAATATGACAAAATATTTGAACACTTGATGCCTGGACTATTGCAAAAATATTTATTTTATTTTATGAATTTTATTCAAATCCACAATCTGAGTGGGGCCTTTCTGTGTGGAGTTGGCATGTTCTCCCCGTGTCTGCGTGGGTTTTCTCTGGGTACTCCGGCTTCCTCACACACTCCAAAGAAATGCAGTTAGTGGGGTTAGGTTAACTGGTGATTCTGAATTGCCCATAGGTATGAATGTGAGTGGGAATGGTTGTCTGTCTCTCTGTGTTAGCATGATTTATCGCAGCATATTTTTAGATAAAGATCACTTTTTTCCAACATGCTCATGCTAAGTGAACATCTGGAGTCTTCCGAGCAGCTGCACGGAGCTGTAAAAGGAGTGATTTCCATCGCCGATGTTCCAGAGGGAAAGCAAGTTTGACCTAATAAAAACCTGTCGACTGCAACTCGTCATCTAACAACTCACAGTGGCTGTTACAGCTTCAACCTTCCCTCTCTTGCAAATGACCATAATCACAACTGACTGTTTTATAGTCGCATCAGTGACAAAAACATTAATATATTATCTTTCTCGTGGCAGTTTTAGCACTTTAGACAACATGTCTCATTCACACTGATGGATGCAACAGGAGCATCTCTGGGTTCCTGCACAAGGATGCTCTGGCACGCAGACTGGAGCAGCCAGGGATCGAACCACCAACCTTCCGATAAGCAGATGACCTGCTCTACCTCCTGAGCCACCGCCCAACTTTAAGAAGGTCATTTTAAGATGAAATGTTGAAACTCTCAGCAGCAGCTTGTAGCTGCAGTTGAAGGAAGCATGCATATTCCAGCGTACCTTTAAGCTGTTGGCTCAGGAGCTCTCTCTCCTGGTTGAACTGGGACTGCAGCTGTTGGAGGGCTGACTGAGACTGAGACAACTGCAGCTCCAGGGACTGTTTCAGTAGAGAAATCTGGGCAGAGGAAAAGGGGCACAGAGAGGAAAGATAATAAGTACAGGAGCAAAGGGGGCAGCAGCAGGCCCATTAAAAAAAAAATTTAAAAAGTGAAGCACAGAACAGACAGATTAGATTAACAGCAAATGTGAACAGGTCAGCGTGCCTGCATCCGTTAAAAGCGGTAATTACAGACTGAGCTGCAGGGACAACGCTGCGTCTCTTCAGGTGGTTTTCCATCTCCGACTGTGCGGGAACATCACATTTAATTTACAGCGGGTGTCTCCTTTTGTTTAAGGAAGACATCCCTCCAGGAAAGGAGCAGCTCACTTAACTGAGTGCACATATTTAATTAGGTCAATATTAATAACATAACTCTCTCTTTTGCTCTTCAACACCCCCCCCCATACATTGTTTTTAACCAGGGAGAGAACCTAGACTTTTTTTTTGTGACAAGTCCTCACTGGTGGTGGTACTGACACACAGATGTAATAAAACACTTGAGTGCAGCAGATGAAGATTTCACCGCTCGTGTCAACGAGCTGACAGCCCGTCAAGACGACGAGTGACAGCGCGCACAGCCAAATAACAAAAGCCAGCACGCATAAGCTCCATCAGAGCACACAACACTGTTTTGTTTTGGGGAGATATTGGAATTATCAGGGGCCTAACTGGCTCTGAGTGGCAGAAGTCTCTCAGCCAGACGGCTCTGGTCCTTCACATGCCACTCTCTCTCACTCCCTCCAGCTCCTGCAGTTAAATCCCCCCTGGCAGGATTTAGGGCTGAAGAAGTACTACATTAGCAAGTGTAAGGTAAGATGGATTTAAAATGAGAGAATGAGGAGCAGGGCTGGGATGAAGTTTGTGAGGTTCTACATTTAATATGGATTTTAAAAAAAAAAAGAAAAAGAAAAAAAAATGACAGATGGTCTGTATAGTTTATCCTCCCCGTCTATCACAACTAATCATTTTTACATTTACAGAAAAATAATGGGATGTGCCAGATTAACAATGTGGAAACACCTGCCCACAAAACATGTGCCTAACCCTCTATGTCTTAAACACATTCCCAAGCGCACACATGTTGGCATGCACAAACAGCAGCCTTTGGGCTAGAACCTTGTAATGAAAATATCTTAATGAAAAAGAAGTCATTATAGATAACGAAGGCACATCCGCCCACGCACACAATACCACACGGGGCCCTTCACTCACTCGAGGGCTTTCAGAAAAGTGTTTTCTACTTTAACAGCACACGTAGCCGCCACGTCCATCAAATACGAGGGGGCTGCACTCAGACTGCAGATGAAAGTGGATCAAGTGACTCTCATTCTTTCAAAGCGTGAACAGTACATGGAATCACATCAAACCAGATCTTTTTCCACTGTGATTTGGGCCACTTCCATATGGCTATGAATGAAAGCTTTAATGTTAAATTAAGTTATCTCTCCAATCTGATTCTTTTAGTTTGCCTCCTCATTCTTCAAATGCAACCAGTATAAGATCCCAGTGTCAACTGGCACGCATGTGCAAAGGAACACCAACAAAGACATATGTTGTTACACAGCAGTAACATTTAAGCCACTGTGTTTGGTTTAATTCATTAGTTTCAAGGTGATTTGCAGTAGAAGCCAGTAGATTTGTCAAAAGAAGACAAAAAGGTTTTAGAGATTAATGTTTTTAATTACTGCTTTTGTGACATAATGGGTTGCTACTTCTTTACACAGGTGTGTGTGTCTGGATGCAGATTTAAAGCCAGGAGAGGTTGGATAATGACATAAATGGCTTCACTGAAAACGTTTTTTATCCCAAAATTTCAGAATGTCAGGGGTCACATCTGCCAGTGCCTCTCTGCAAAGCACTCATGAGGGAATTCATTCAACCTTTTCACTCTGTCACTAGAGCCCTGTGGCAGGGCCTGGTGTCACTGGCAGATGTAGGTAAAAGTAACCCTAAATATCATCAAATTGGATGAAAAGCTTAGACTCTACTCCTACATAGCCAAGCCTACTTAAAGTAAATACATAAATCTGAATTGAACTCTATCAGTGGCTTTGTCTGACCAGGTAATGGAGAGATACAAGAGTACTAATTTAGGTTGGGATACATTTATTAAGTTTTGTATTTTGTTTATCACAAACAATAAAATAATGGATAAATGAGGGCGTGCAAAGGCTTCTTGTAGTGACTCAAATTTGTACGCTGGTGATTCTTTAAATCACACAATTTCATTCCTAAAAAAAAAAAAAAAAGTGAAATGTAAATATGTTGACAGGATTTAGTATGTATCTTCATTTCCATCTAATAAATAAAACTACTCCATCAATCCCAGGGTTTTTTTGTGAAGGAAAAAAATTAATAAAATTGTGCTGACAGGCGCAACTCCCCCCCCCCGCTCACTGCTCCTCTGTTCTGAGCAAACTGAGCATCTGGCAGGCCCGGGGTGGGGTGGGGGTGTCTGTGTACAGAGCATTAACACTGATCAAAAGAAATGTCAAAGACCAGTAGCTGCTGTTGGAATTACTTTGTAAGAGAAAATTTTCTGACTGAAAGAGAAACTGTAAGCAGTACAGTGGAGGAAATGTCGTGTGGATGCACAATAGCTTCAATTTGTAAAGACAGTAAGTAGGAGGCGCAGAGACACAGAGGAGCACTGATAGCCTTAAAGACACACCAGAAAACAGAAACTTAAGATATAAAGTTAATAGGAGACAACTCCAAAAGTGCTTCCAATACAGTATAAGCCTGCTTCAATGCAAAGTTGAGTCTTTTATATTAAAATACTTCTGCAAATGATTTTAACGGGTAACGGATCCACCATGCATCCATCGCATTCCTGTTATCACTCTGACAGATGCTAGCTGTAATCATGGCTTACGTGTGAGCAGTATAAGCTTTGTGCCAAAAATGTAAATGATGTGTTATATCTGAGGGGACTGTGAGCTTCTCCTTGCAGTGTGACCGATGGAGTCTCTGAGCCCCCAGTAGGGTGGTGTTTCTGCAGAGCTGTATGTAGGTCAATCCAGTGCAGATGACTGTAATAATACCTGCGTCCTTTTGTCTTTACAGTGGCCCAGCTAGCAAACTGCCTGCTGTCTTTTCCTGGAAAGTAGTTCATCTTTATGCACGCCTATTGATTGAATAATATGAGACACAAGCTGCAAACACTTCTAAAAATTAATTTAGAGATTTTAGTTTGAAAGTTATGTTTTAAAGTATGAATAACCTTAGCACAAAAAGTGAGGAAATCTGTGTTTTCCTGATTATTTCTATGGCAATAAATCTTAAACTGTTGGAAAGTCTGTTTACTTCCTCTTAAATGCCACATTTGTGAGGAAAATGCATTTGTTGGTTGAGCAGCAGAGTTGAGTACATGGGGTGCGTCCATGAAAAACTTGCCAAATCTTCTCCGTCAGTGCCAAAAAGCTCACTCTGCTACTGACTCTTGTTTGGTGTTGTTTATTGGACTGGATGATTGCAGTCTGAATGTGCCACCAGCAACAGGTTGAGACATCCGTCACCCTGTGTTCTGCTGATACATCACTAGCCCTTATTTTGTTGTTCCACCTCTCCCTTGTTACAACAACAATTAAAAAATAAATCAACCAAACACAAATGTACTTAATTTCTGTGCTTAGTTTGCTTGAGAATGTTTTCCTGGTGATATTCATGTAGCCTTTAAAAGGCAAAGTCTTGGATTTTGAAAATTATGCTTATCTGCACTTTACTTTAAGACTGGTGCTCCAGGAAATATCAAACTCAGAGCAATGTCTGGCTTTTATGCACCCTCGAGCCTGAAATAGAAAGAACTGCTCTTTTTATGCTCTGACCACCAGGAAAGCTTTCTAATATTAAGTTGACCATATTTTTCCTAACTCCATGTCCCTTTAACAAAGAAAACAGAACACAGAGTATGTAAGCACACACTCACCGGCCACTTTATTTGGCACACTTGTTCAACTGCTCATTAATCACATGTCAGCAAATCAGTCCATTTAGGCACGCAGATGGTCAAGAGCACCAAACTGAGCCTCGAAATGAGGGAGAAAGATAACTTAAGTGACTTTGAATGTGGTATGGCTATTGGTGCCAGACAGGCTGGTCTGAGTGTTTCAGAAACTGCTGATCTGCTGGGATTTTCCCACACAACCATCTCCAGGGTTTACAGAGAACGGTATGCAAGAGAGAAAATATCCAATAAGCAGCAGTTCTCTGGGTGAAAATGACTTGTTTGATGCAGCCAAAGACCACACCGGGTGCTGCTCCTGTCAGCTAAGAACAGGAAATTGAGGCTACAGTTTAATGGGCTCATCAAAACTGGATAATAGAAGATAAGATAATAGAAGATTGGAAAAATGTTGCCTGGTCTGGTGAGTCTCAATTTCTGCTGCAACATTCACGTGGTAGGGTCAGGATTTGTTGTATGCAACATGAAAGCATGGATCCATCCTGCCTTGTATCAACAATTCAGGCTGGTGGAGAACATCTTTGAAATGCCACAGCCCACCTGAGTACTGTTGCTGACCATCTCCATCCCTTTATGACCAGTGTACCCATGTTCAGATGGCTGATAACACACCATGTCACAAAGCTCAAATCATCTCAAACTGGTTTTTTGAACATGACAGCGAGTTCTCTGTACTCAATGGCCTCCACAGTCACCAGATCTCAGTCCAACAGAGCACCTTTGAGTTGTGGAGGAACAGGAGATTCACATCAAGGATGTGCAGCAGACAAATCTGCACCAACTGTGTGATGCTGTCATGTCGACATGGACTAAAATCTCTGAGGAATGTTTCGAGCACCTTGTTGAATCTGAGCTATGAAGAATTAAAGCAGCTCTGAATGTAAAAGAGGCCCAACCTGATACTAACAAGGTGCATCTAAATTATTCTAATAAGAGTATATACACAAATGTTATAAAATCTTTAGTCTCACACACACAAACACACACACACACACACACACACACACACACACCCCAAAGCCCTTTGAGGAAACAATAGATACTGTACAGAGTCACACATATAGTGCACATACAGAGTAAGCTCTATGTTATTGTTTGATGTTTATTTTAGCCACTCAGCACTTTAACTTTAAAAATCTATTTTTTTATACTGTGACCCACATTTACATCATCCCTAATCTAGTGTCTATATTTGCAGAGATGATGCAGATAAGAAATAATCCTCTCTAAAGTACCCACTGTAAAATTCCATCCTAATTATTATAAGAGTCACATCAAGGAGGGCTCCTTCCTCCGGTCTTCAAAACTATAGCATTATAGCTACAGTTGAAACTATTATTGTACATAGTTATCATTTATTTTAATATTTGGTGATTCTTTTGAAAACTGATGCCTCAGTTTGCACATTTTTTTTTCAATTAAGCAAATCAATATTCTTATTTTCTTACCCCAAGCCACTGTTTTCCCACAGTTTGCCGACCAAAGGATTTATGGAGCAATTAAGAAAATAAGAGTCCAACATAACAGCGATATCAAAAGGTCCACCGCAGACGTCTCAAAACCAAAGAATTCATCTAAAATTTAATTTTTCTTCAGTGAACTAAAATATTTGATCAAAAAGAACAAAACTCTGCATTAAACAGAATCTCTGGTATCACTTTGCGTTGCAGATTGTTCTTTAACTTTGTCCCGTTTTGCCGCGAGCTGCTTTTGTTACGGATTTGTAGTTGGGGGGGGGGGGCATCTGAAAAGTTGCCAAGCTGGCACCGGTGGCTCCAACTTGTCAGAAAATGTTTATCTGAAGCCACCAGCGTCTTGGCAAAATCAGGACGAGCCTCTTCGAGGTTTCATTTGTGACTCAGCTTCGAATTACCCAGAGGCGGTTTGCTCTGCGGGAACGGCTACATGATTCTGAGTAGGCAAGCGTTTGATGCCTCGCTCTGTTCCTACAGAGCTTTCATTCTGACCAGAAGATAAAAAGAAAAAAAACTGCAGCTACAAGACTAATACACTCTGCACCTGCCGGCACCAGGTGTGTATTATGAATGGTTTATCACTTACTGCAAGTCATGATGACTGCAGGATCACCGGCGCGTGTTCCCTACCTTATGTTTGGGCTTTTGGAGGTATTTAGAAAACTCTGATTCGAGAACATAATGTCGAATATATTACACAAAATGAGTTACAGAGGCCAGTTTATAATTCAACTCTAAAGGAAAAAACATGACTTCAAGAGCTGCTATTTCAACCCCAAGTCAAATTTATATCTATAAAACCATGTCCTGATCACCACAAAAACAATCTAACAGCAGCACAACAGCAACAACATGTGAACTCTTTCTGCTGCCTGTGTCTGCCAATTAAGACAAGTATGCAACTAGCTAACATTAAATCTCAGCTGAGCGTGATCTCTTCGATGCTAATATCTTGTCCTGCTGTCACTTATGAGCCTCTAATAACAGGTGCACTTCCTACTGCAGAGTCCCACAGCTGCTGGGTGCAGCTCGGTACACAGAAAATAGATGTAAATGAAACTGGTGAATTTCCAGGGAGAAGCTAGTTCCATTACACTGAAGAGAAGACAGACTTCTCTACAGCTCATAGCTGCAAAACTTGGCAACCCACACACTAAAACATTGTCGATGTTTACTCTGGATAAACAACACTTCAAGTCAAAGGAAAAATACATTTGATTTTGGAGTGATCTGTCCCTTTAAACTGCATTTCACAAAGCTGCTCACCTCTCTTTATCTACCAAAAATATGAAAGATCTAGTATTTTATAACATATTTTTTAAAAAAATGATTTCATAAATTACCC
Organism: Pterophyllum scalare; assembly: GCA_024447675.2. NCBI lineage: Eukaryota > Metazoa > Chordata > Actinopteri > Cichliformes > Cichlidae > Pterophyllum > Pterophyllum scalare. Next base: position 169,119 of record JAMQGT020002154.1, on the reverse strand, counting down.
TATTGTAACATTTGAGAACATCTGTGTTAGTGTGTGTGTATGTGTGTGTGTGTGTGCGCGCTACCTGTTCCAGCAGGTCTTCGACCTTCCTCTGCCAGCTCTCTCTTGCTGCCATCATCTCCAGCTCTTTTTGCTGGGAGAGTTGAGTCATTGCTGCCTGTTTGTCTGCTTCATATTCCTCGGTCAACTCCTCCTTTAACAAACGCACTTCTTCCCTACAGAAAGGCAGAGAGCTTGACTAAATTAATTATATTGTACTCTGTGTGTGTGTGTGTGTGCGCACGCGCGTGCGGGCATGTTCACACTGCTTGATTTTGTCCTGCTAAAAGATATCTGTAAATATTGCATGCGTTTATAAACTTGTTTCCGACTGTGTTCATTTCCTCGTTGATCTTATCAATATACATGAGTGTTTGCGGGGGGGGGGTTGACTTGTTAGGATAATAAGTGTGATTGTGAGGAGGGTTGTGCGATGACAGGGATGAATGAGAAAACGGAGAAAAAGCAAAATGAGAGAAGTGAGACTGACAGGCTGACAGAGTGTAACACATCAGGGGAAATGAGCCTTTTTTTTTCTTTTTTTCCACTCCTTTTACCGCAGTGCATCTCTCCATTTCCGATCCAAGTCATCTGCCATCTTGTCCATCTTCTGCTTCTCCTCTGTTCTGATGGACATCACTCTGGCCTCATGCTGCTGTTTCTGGGTCTCAATCTCTTCCTATAAATACAAATGGGTGCACAAATTTTACTCACAGCATTGTGCTATGCCACCTATTGCACCATATACACAGTATTCCTGCGAATTAGTCTGAAATCAGCAACTGTGTTGTTAAAAAATCCTTTGCATCCTGTATGAGTTGCACATTTGAGTACACATAGTGTTTTACTTAATCACTGCCACACATAATACGTATTAAACCCATACCAGGCAGAGCTGAGGAAACAACCTTCAGTCTTGGAATGCACTATACTGCTAAAAGTATTCGCTCAGCCATCCAAATCATTGGATTCAGGTGTTCCAATATCTTCCATGGCCACAGGTGTAAAAACCAACCACCTAGGCATGCAGACTGCTTCTACAGACATTTGTGAAAGAATCGGTTGCTCTCAGGAGCTCAGAGAATTCCAGCGTGGTACCGTGATAGGATGATACCTGTGCAACAAGTCCAGTTATGAAGTTTTCTCACTATTAAATATTCCACAGTCAACTGTTATTGGTATTATAACAAAGTGGAAGCAACTGGGAATGACAGCAACTCTGCCACAAAGCAGCAGGCCACGTAAAATCACAGAGCGGGGTCAGTGGATGCTGAGGTGCATACGTGGTTCCACAGAGGTCGCCAACTTTCTGCAGTCAATCGCGGCAGACTTCATGTGCTCTTCAGATGAGCGTGGGATATATAACACAAGTTGATGCATGTGAAGGCAGACGAGCAAATGCTTTTGACAATATATAGTATGTGGACTCCGCTGTTTGGTATCCAAGTCTCACCTCTCACCACCAGTAATGATCCCCAACATGCAAGTTTGCCTCAGTTTGACACAAAATCTTGAGCTCCATGCTTGAAAAGTTACAGAGGCACACTGTAAGTGATCATGATGGGATTTCTACAAAGTGATGTAGAAATAGCCACAGATGCATAAAGAGATGACCCTAAGGGGGGGGGACTGGTCAAATTTAAATTAGGTATGATTTTTGATTTTAACACCTAGGGTTACAAAAAATTTTTAATCACATTTCAGAGTCTTAAAAAAAACAGCAAACAACTGTTGTTCACACTCAGTGTATACTGGAATAAAGGACTAGGACTTTAAAATCTATAATAATGCCTTTTGGTTGTTTAAAGAGTGATGAGGCCTTAATAATGTAAGCACAAAGCTTCTTTTCTCCAAGTCTGTATCTCTGACCAGATGCCACATTTCAATAGCTGAAGCTGGATGACTCATACTAGAATGCCCACCTCCACATCCATTTATAATGCCATAGCTACAGGGCATTTACAATGTGCTGGTTTCAAGGCAGAAACAAACTTCACCAGGTCAGCTGTTTCCAGCTGCTGAAGAGGCTGCAGGGTTTATGAGCTGATGAGCTCATTAGAAGACCCTAAAAGCTCTCTTGTTTAGCTGCAAGGAGACGCGCATGAGTGGTTAAATCCACTGTTCAGCACAGCACAGATATTATATTCACAACACTTTACATTTCAATTAATCTAAATAAGTTTTAAAAAATTGGGGGGTTTTGGTTTTCATATAAGTGGAAATCATTTTTGGAGAAGCAATGCAGGAATAAACATATACGTATGTGATCAACTGGATTTGAGTGTTTCTGACTCAAAGTAGCTGCTGTTCATTATTTAAAAGCTTTTTTTTTAGGAACGGTGCACAAGTTATCTGGGGACTGGATATTTATAGTAATAAAGATATATATGCTTCAGTAAACCGCAGTGGGCTGCATTTCTCTCAAAAAGTGACTAACGGCCTCATCAGCATTTAAAGCAGAGAACAAAAACCACGGACATGAGTCATATTTCAGTGTGATGTTATCCTAAAAATCTGGATTGGTTTCATTGTACATGTATAATGATAAGTTTGAGTCATTCAGACAAGAAATTATATCTGCTGAAGGCTGATGATCTGTAGGGCAGTCAGCAAATGCGACGTCACAAAAAACAAATTAATTTTAGTCATTTTAGCTTCAGCTGTTAAATAAAATAAAACGAGAAAAAAAGCACTGATTGATTATTTTTGATAAATCAGAGCCTTTCCCGCCCGTATTAAAGACCACATCCTTGTTAATGAAGTAGTAAAGCAAGTACTCATGCATTAAATGAATTATAAGCAAGAATTTACAGTAATACAGGTAAAAAATATGATTTATTTATATTATTATCTTAGGAGAAGAGCACAGCCACAACTAATATATTACTACATATTAAATTATATCACAATATTATAGATTCTTGCTTTTACAGCTGGTGTGGATAGAGCAACTTTGATTTATTTACTAGTTTCCTGCAGTCTGTGGGCCCCTCCAAAGTGTCACAAGATAAATCTTGCAGTATAAATGTACACTGATTATTTTGGTGAAAGTTATGTATTTAAGTGATTTAGATAAACAGATACAAGATGGGAATAATACACAACTATAAATAAAACAATGTTTCTGAACTTCTAAGCCTTCTTTAGTTTTCCTTTCACCCTTTATAAAGTATAAGCTACTTAAAGGTTCACTCTGTGTGGAACATAGCCGGTCTAAATTTACTGTGAAGCCGGCCTCTGCTGGTTTTGAGCTTGTGTCTATGCTAATGTGCTCAGTGTGAATATGGGATTCAACCCTGTGTTAGGCTTTTTTTTTTCTTTTTTTTTTAACAGCCCAAATCCCGTTCTTTAAATAGAACTTTAAATAGAAGCCCGGTGGGAATGCAAAGAGCACCACCGTGCAATTTCATTTAATTATCGCTCTTCATATAGCCCCTCTGCTCTGGGTCTCTTATCAACCCCGCTTTCTGTCTTTACTAATAGTTTTTGTTATTACAGCTAAGGCATTTTCACACTTTTTGTAACCTAGTCTGCATTTTTTGTTCATTTTAAAATACACAAATTCTCGTTTGATGACTTATTATCACGAGTAAGCTCCTTTAAATACGAATATCATTCCTATTATTAATAACAGTATTAATGCTATAATTTGAATGAAAAGATCCGGCCTCTCCCTCCTCCTCCTCCTCCTCCTCCCCCCTGCACACACACAAGCCATGTTCTCGATCACGAACACTCTTCTTGTGTCTCATAGCAGCAGGGCTCTTTTCAAATACAGGACCACTCTGCTTATAATGGCCTCATCATCATTATCGCACAGCTGGCCTTCAGCACTACGCTTGTTTCTCAGTTAACTCTCATTTCCTGCTCTCCTGCTTTCAAAATGCTCTTCCCCTCTCCCATCCTGCCCGTATTTTCCTCTCTCTCCATTTGATCATCAGTGAAGTCTTTTTTTCTCTCTAATCACCACATTTATTTGACTGACTGAGTTGCTAATGTCAGACTATGTGACAGGCTAAACTGACACCTTTCACACTGGCTTACTAAGTCAAGAAGCAAATTACCATCTGCCAGTCTGAGTGTCAGGTCTGAAAACACTTGCTCGGTTGACCTGAAGAGTCAAGAGTTTTGCCAAGTTTAATTCAAGTCAGTGAAATTGGAGTGCCAGGAAAGTCTAGGAGGCAAATACTGGAATTAAATCAAGTTTAAGTGGCCAAGCGTAAGAAGGTGCCAAGAGAGACTCAAATGCATGCCCTCTAAAGTTCATCGTTTTAGCTTCTGTCTCTTTAAGTCCCCTTCCAGGCCCTAAAAGCCCACTTTCTTTAGACTGGCCAACTTCTGGAAGCCTGCCGAGGGGTAACGCCAATGACCATATAAGGAAATCTGTAACCAGCTGACATCAGTTCAGGAAAATGGAAAATAGAAAACTATCAGAGGCTCACAGGAATTAGTTTTACATATGTTTATGTCATTATTTGCACCTTTAATACTTTAAAATGTTTAACACTGTTTGACCATTTAACACTGCAAAATTAGAATATTGGCTATGACATAAAATAAGTAGCTTTGAATATCTGAGAAGGTGCATGTGACACTGACCTGTCATTGTAGTCTTTGGGCCTCCTTTTTTCCCCTCTGCTTATAGCCACAGGGATAATCCATATGCAACCCATACCACTGACTACACATCACCCCCCATCACTTTATTTTATAGGGATATTTTTTGCTGTTTTTTTTGTTTTATCTGCAGAATGGCTCCAAGTTCAGGCTCCCCAAACCTCTGCATTGTCTTAGTTTTCTCCTCACCTGTAGGTCAGTCAGCAGGTTGCTTGTCTCTCGGACGCGGGCTCTAGTGGCGTCTAGCTCTATCCTGAGTTTCTCCTGAGTTTCCTTCAGACAGGTGATCTGTGTCTGAGCTGAACTCAGGTTCTGCTCCCCTCTCTCACCAACTCCTGAAGATGGGACACCTGAGGAGACAACCAGGTGGTCGATTGAAACATGTCAGTATATTTGGAGATGAGAGTGCTAGTGTATTAGGAACTCCAGTCAGAGCTGACTCATACTTCTTGATTGGCCATGTTGACTTTGGCTGAGAGCTCCTCTTTCAAGTTGTCAAGCTGCTGCTGAAGGCGATCTCTCTGCTCCTCTAATGACAGCCGTTTAATCTCAAACTCCTGACTCATTTTCTGGAGAAGAGAAAGAGAAGAGAAAAAAGAAGAAAGGAAGGCGATTGGATGAAAAGATGGATGAGAAGAACGGGAAGGATAATGGGAAAAGAAATTGGGGAAGTTGATTAGTGCTGGGACCATGAAACTAGAGATTTATTCTGTATTCTTCCATGTCAAAAATATCTTTGTGATACAAATTATCAATGCATATTTTCAGTGTGAAAGCTTTGTGCCCGTTTTCCTCTGATATAAACTAAAGTCTTTAAAAAAACGAGGGGAGTTAAGAAGCCACTGTATTGAAAATCCAATTTTTGCCACAATGTGGAGTCATGGCAGCATTTGAGCGTGACGCAGGGCTACTGAATGAGGGAAAGACACGTGAACTGTCATTTACACTTAAAAGGCCATCTCTTCAAAACATCCAGTTTCTATAATCCTTCAAAAACCAGAGCATCAAATCCTCTCTGGGCCACTCTGGATTTCTCTTATGAAAATCTCCTTTTGGTCTACTTCTTAGCCTTTCTTTTCACTTAATTCCTGAGATTCTTACTATATATGCTTCATGATATGCCAAACAATACTGAGCCCTGTTTGTGTTGCAGCAGTCGCTCTGAGGGACAGGTTTCTGGTTGTTCAGTCTTTGCAGACACTATTAATTTTAATGTAATGCTGATTTTCAAATATTTGCCTGGAAATGTTGAACTATTTATTGATGCAGCTGCATCTTTAATATATCTGATACACTTGTTACAGGCGGCGCTGTAGATATCTTGATTTTTAATTCATTTAATCACCCACAGCGAGCACGTACATCTAGTTATTCAGCTATGCAATTGTATTACCAGTGATCAATAAAGGTTCAGCCAGTCAGTGTCTAATTTACAGCCATTATTTATCATCACGAGTTCCCTGATGGGTTAAAACAGAATGTTTCCAATAATGTGAATTTAATCTTATCCACTTGGGAGTTGGCCAGTAATTCACATCCTCTTTCTTTAACCCACTCACAGGAGAACCACCTTTCTCCTGCAGCTTTAGAGCAGCATGAGAATAAAATTAAATTAAAGCCTGTGTTTGCACTCTTGTAGCCCCTGTTCACAGCTTTCAATTAAGTAAGAAGCACAAAGTCTTGGAAGGAAAAATGACAACAATAACAAACAAAAAACCCCCAAAAACAAAAGCATTATAAAATGTCGGCCAGCACAGCTCTTCACGCAGCTGTTTCAAACAATAAATATTTAGATCACGTCTCAAAAGAAGCGAAACAAAGATACGTGAATAAACCGTAAGCTTTGAGAACGTACAACTGACCTATAGCACGAGACACTTTTTAAATCATTCAAGTCCGTGCCAGAGCTCCACTCCAGCAGCGTTTCACCTTTCACTCGTGGAATCATACGTGAAATGTTGTTGAAGTGGAGCTTACACCCACGGCAGCATGAACGCGTATAAAAACACAGATGGTTAAATGTAGTTTTGACCTGGATGTGGCAATAGTGCTATCATCTGGGAGGTCGAGCACAAGAAATTCTTTATTTTTAAATAAAAGGTGAAGGCTAATTAGCTTACGATGGATGGACGGATGGATGGACGGACAGATCTATGACCTAACACCCTGAGCTGATGAGACCGAGGACAGATTGAGGAGATCTGGCCACTGCACTTCTACGACAGGGTTGGGAGAAGTGTGTTTGGATGCAGTGCCATACTCTGTTTTTTAAACCGAACAGATTTTTCTGGCCTAACTCCACCTACTCCCACTTCTTCTGAAGAGGTTAATCTTCATATTATAAGTGTTCCTGGAGCTTTAACCTCTTCATACTCTAAGTTTTGCCAGGGATTTCGAACACACTGAACAGTCAGTGGTTGTCATTTACGCTAATAATCTAGTTGACATCAGCTGATGGCTCGTCCTATTGGAGATCTCATATAGGGTTGTGCTAATTAAGCTTCTTTTGCCTGCGTAGAGTTGCTGCACATCTGCAAGATGCTTTGCAACCCAGCTCCACCTTCCATGCTTTGCTTCACTTAATCCATATCAAATCTGTTGTCTCTACTTTGTGCTGTGAGGTGTTATTTCCTCGTCCACATGTGTACATATACAATTAATTGCATCATACATTCACCTGCAAACAAACCCATCAAAAGAATTAATCTAAATGTGCAGCAGTGCGGGGAATTTAGAAAGACAAATGAAAAGCCTTTATTCTGCTGCTGTCTCATCTGGCCTTAAGTAGACCATGGTGAATTATGAATTAATACGGCGCAAGCAATTTGTAGAATTAGTTGCCTTATTGCTTCGGTTGAAGAACTCGTTAATATCTGCTGACAGTCGTAAAACTTAGAAGTAAAAAGATGAGAACGTTTTAGAATAAATTCACTTGAAAAAATGACCACATCTGTCTTCTTCTTTTCTGTCTACATCTTTGTCTCGCTGTCTCTCCTCCTGCAGCTCCTTTCCTTTCACTCCAAATAAAAACAGACATTAATCTAAACATGATGAGGCTCAGCACAGCTTTGGCTTACATAATATTTCCCTTTTTCATCAGCCCCTCCATCCATTCTCTCCATCGCTCTGTCTTTCAGGGAATCTATAAACACATGCCCACATGCTCACACACGACTCTCACTTGGCTTAGAGGTAGGATTTAATGTCAATGAAAATCAACCAATTAGCAGCCGGCGTCAAACAGTATTCAAAGTGTGAGCTCACAAGGGGCAAAAAAAGAAAAGAAAAAAAGAAAAGAAGAAGAGAAACATTATGAAAGGGGAGAAATATGGAAAAGACAGAATAGAAAGAACTGCAATGAGCCAATGCAGTGTCTAATCATTTCAGAGGAAGAGGATACATCTTCATTTTGGATGACATGCTGTAATATTAAAGGAATGCCTTTTGAGACAAAGTGTTTTGTGTATGTCTGCGCCAGTTATATATCATACTGCCTGCATGCCTCTTAGCTAATTCATTTTAATTGGATAGCAGTAAACTCCAGTATGCATGCTATTCTTCGCTGAACTTCATCTCTAAATGCAGCTGGAGCCATGTGAGCATGAATAAAGGGGGTGTAATGTACTGTAAGAGATATAAACAAGGGAAGAATAAGACCTACTCGTTGTTTGCCTTTTCAGAGCAAAACAGTCTTACTGGCTTATAGAATAATATTATAAGAGGGTAGGATCTCTCTTACTGAGCCCTATAGGGTAATTCATTCCTGCATCCTAAGTATTAGAAGCAGTAGGCAGGTACCGTGCAGCACCCATGAACCAGCTCCAGCTGTAAGCCAACGCCTTGGTCAAGGGAAGAGCATCGAGAATGAACCTAGTATGTGGCATGGAGAGAACAACCCAGGTCTAACCCAGGTTAGAAGCCAGGATCATCTTGCTGTGAGCTATCATGCTAATGAACTCAGAAAGCGGACTTATTCATATTATACTGCCCGATATAAGCTTATCCTCTCAGTGTAAAAACGAGGGCTTATTAAACATTCAAGTCAATTTTATGATCTTAGAATGAGAAACAGTCAATATGCTACTCATGTATTTTTCTTACATATAAAAATTAACCTTCATTCATTATTCCTTAAATTGGCTTTTGATAAACATTTTAAAAGTCAAATTTTCAGTCTAGTCAACACGCTACACTGGAGGCCCTGTCATGTAGATTACTATAATAGACAAGATCGGTGTCTGCGTCTCTACCTGTCCACAAACTCCTCCTACATGATCAGGAGCTGAGCAGATAAACTTTGTACAGAGTTACATATTAGGGCCCTGAAGGTTCGTATCTATGTCACATTAATGATGTCATCATGCTGCCTAGCAATGACCTAATAAAAGAATAAAATAAAATTACAGACCAAACAATACCATAGATTGCTAGTTAAAATAATACAGCAATATAATTTTGTCAAAACAGACCATTTTTGTGTCTTTCATTGCGCTAAACCAAAGATACTGATATTATTTAAGTGGAAGAATGTCAAAGAACAACCAGATAAAGAGTCTACAACAGTGTGAGAAGTCATTTACAATAAATACTTTTTAAATTCAGCTATAGGATTTTATCATTTTAAAAGTTGCACCTTTTAAACTTTCGCAGGACGTACCTATAGGATAAGATGAAATTTAACAGGCTGAACCAAATAATAATCCTTTCAGTTCTATCATACAATATCCTTTGGGATTGATTAAAAATCAAATGCATCTTTTTACTAGTCCATTCAATTTTCTATTTTTTTTAGTCCTAATTAATAAAACAATTGTGATTTTTAAATTACTTACCTACTCTTCATTTTCTCTCTTTTTCTGATCCTGAACTCATCTTTAGTCATTAGTTGGAAAGAACTCTTAATGTAGAAAGTAAAGCTGTTGAGTTCATCATCAGAAGATCAAAATCAAAACCCAGCCCCCCTCTACATCAACAGCAAGCGTGTGGAGAGGGTCCACACCTTCAGGTTTCTTGGCGTCCTCATCTCTGCTAATCTTTCTTGGTCAGATAAGATCACAGCTGTTATCAAGAAGGCTCAGCAGCGACTTCACTTCCTGAGCGTCGTCCTCCTCCTTCCTGAGGAAGAACAACTTGGACTCAAACCTGCTGCTGACCTTCTACCGCTCATCCATTGAGAGCCTGCTGATGTACTGTATCACAGTATGGTATGTCAGCTGCACTGAGGCAGACAGGGTGAGGCTTCAGAGGGTAGTCAAGACAGCACAAAGAATCGTTGGCTGCCCTCTCCGCTCCCTGATGGACATCTACACCTCCCGGTGCCTCAGCAGAGCCAGAAACATCATCAAGGGCAGCTCGCACCCTGGCTTTGAACTGTCGGACCTGCTGCCCTCTGGTAGGCGCTACAGGTGCATCAAAGCCAGAATAAACAGACTCAAGAACTGTTTCTTCACCAGAGCAATCACCACCCTGAACTTACACTCTCACCCACTTTAACTGTACAATACCCACATCTCTGTGCAATACTATATTATTCATACTGAACAATATCTGTCACTCCTATATTGTGTAATATCCAATATTCATTCACCAAGTGCAATACTCACCATCTTTATTATTATTATAACGTGCATATATTTTTATTTTTCCACAATGTATATATTTTTATACATTTTGTTTTATTTTCTGTAAATTTTTAGAAGTTCTATTTTATATTTTAGAAAATTTTACTTTCTACTGCATGGCACTGAACAGGAGTGGCCCTCCAATCTCATTGTACATTTTGTATAATGACAATAAAGGCATTCTATTCTATTCTATTAATGAAAACGCAAAAGAAACCCTTATGTTTCTGCTTGTCTGATGACCGGGGCTGGGAATGAAGGTGTGGGTGGGCTGGAAAGGACTTTCACAACCTGCAGCCATCAGAACGACTGGTCTACAGCACAATGAGCACTCTTCCAGTTTATATGTTGACATGCTAGAAATGTAAGATTAACCCCAGATTGTGTTTGGACAGGACTTTGCCCACAGCTGTCCTTTTGCACATGCAGCACATGACAGGAGATTGTCTGTTTCAGACATGTTAAATTAGGATTCAATCTAGCTGATTTCACAAAAAAAAAAAAACCCAAAAAAAACCAAAACAACGTAGTGCTAGGTGTTAGTTTTGCAGGTGTTTGGTTATAACTGAAAGACGGAAGTTCTGGGAATTACCAGAGCCACTGGGCACGGGGAATGTGGGTGTCTGTGTTGGTTGAAAATGAGTTTGGCCCTACTGTGCTCTCTGGTTTTAAAGGCCTCTTTTTGCTTTCAGATCAGATTCAGATCCGATCAGAAGCGGTGATACAAGTAAGAAAAAGAGACGAGTTCGTCCAGCAGCTTTAAAAAAATTGCTATTGCTGTTATGGTAAATGGATCAGGTTAAATTCATTTAACTGTGTAATCTGATCAGTTCTTGCTGCTTCTTTGGCAGTGAGGGCATTTGTATTCTCTCACGTTACCCCTTTGAACTCAGAGGCAGAGGGGAGAGCAAATTGGCAGTGAAAAAGAAAACTTGAAGAAGAAAGAGAGAATGGATGACAGAATGAAAGCCGCAGAGGAAAAACACAGGCACAGAGAAATGTTGCTTTTCATGTCTTAGTCTTAATGTTGACCTAATTAAATGTTGAGGGGGCTGTGCATTTTTTTGGAGATACATATTTCTTTAATGACTAAAACCATTTGCTCTGAGAAAAATTAATTGCAAATGTTTCTGTGAAAAAAAGTGAAAGACAAAAACCCTGAGAGAAACCCTCGGCTATTTGTGCTCCAAATATCACCCCCCACCCCCACCCCCCCAAAAAAACACATTTGAGGGTTTTTATGTTTTTTGGTTTTTTTTTAAACATGTTTTATCCCTTTATAGAGAATGTTGAACAAGATGGTTACACAGCAAAAAGTCAATCCAAACAATCTCCTTTGTCAAATTCTTTTGTCTGTGTCACTTTGTGTTTGCATATCTTAAAATAGTCCAAACACACGAGAAGAGCACTGGCTGAGTTTGTGATTTCCCTGCAGTGACACTGACAGAGGGTTTGGTCAAAGACTGCAGTATGCAAATGTAACTTATGACTTTATATACCATCACCAAGAACATGTCATCTGCTAACACAGAGAATAAACAGGTTCCCTTAATTCTTTAAACAGAACGTGTTTCTTGAGCTGTAAACTAAGTGATGTGCTTATAGAAAATGGCAATTTATAGGTTGAAAAGACCAACCCACCACCTCCAGCCCCTGACCTTTAGTTGAAGTCTGAGAAACAGAGATTATTCATGAATTTCTCTTTTTTTTAACTAACGCTCTACTTAAGACTCTTTAATTTAGCGCCTTTATTTTGTGATTTTGATGGGAACAGAAGCACAACCACACAGCACTCTCCCGACCTTAAAATGGCTTGGCCTTATAAGACTGCAGATGGCAGGACACTCCCTCCCAAGAATGAGCGAGCCCCAGCTTCAGGTATTACTGTGGCTGGATTATACACTCTTTAAATGATGCAATATGAAGAACCTTATACGTCAGTTCCTTCTAATGTGTAGCAGGGTGCAAAGTCCTCTGGCTGCAAGAAGACCTCTGATAGTGAAGAAGTCTATGGGAAAATGGCCTTCAACGCCTTTGCTCTTTGACCTAAAAAAGGGGGGGTATCCTGCTGAATTTACAGTTTCAATCACTAGTTTCAAATATGATTCAAGGCATGTGATAGACATGTTACTACCATAGGAGCGTGAAGAGTCTCACTTGCTCAGTTAGGTCCAACCTTCGCTGCACACAGCACCAAGACAATGATGGCTAAAACAGCAAGAACTCTCTGTGACAGATGGCTTATGATTGTGTGTTACTCTGTATTTTTCCAACATACTCTCCTCAAATTGTACAACTTTCCAAAATTATGGTGTGGGTTTTTTTTTTTTTACTGGGCTCAGAGCTACAGAAAATTAATGTCTTTCATTTAGCATCTGCAGAGGCTTTTCTCAACATTATTCTCACCAAACTCTTTGGATTTATTAGTAGCAGTGAAGCCAGAATTTTAAGGGCAAATTATTTGTTGCATTTCATTTCTTATACCCAGAGGCAGAGAAAATATAATAAATGTTTGAAATCTCATTTTTAGTGTAGTTTTAGTGTCACCAACCACTTTTTGTCCAAATGAGGTAAACACATACAACTGCAATATAAACCCATTAAGATCACGAAACACAAAGATCTACTGTGTCATGGAAATTTTTCCATGATTGTGCATGTGTGTATTTGACCATTCTTTTACAGATTCGACGTGTCAGCACGGAGCCTTCACATGGGACTCACCGTCATGAGCAGTTTCTTCTCCTCCTCTTTCTCTTGCTGGGCTTCCTCTCTCATCAACTGGTGTTTCTCCTCCAGCTCCTCCAGTGCTCTGACCTGCGCCTCTTTGAAGCGAAGTGTCTCTTCCTCATAGTGCCCTCTCAACCTGGTGAGCTCCTTCTCATAGCCCTGGTGCTCCTCACGCAGAGACTGAAGAGAAGACATAGATTAGGGGAAAAAATGGCTTTATGATGACACACAACGGGCCGGGATAGAGGAAGCATAAATGTCTCTTCTACAGTACCTGTTCTAGTTTGAGCACTTGTTGTCTGTGCTGTTCGTTGGCGGTCTGGCTCTGGCTGAGCAGAGCCTCCCTCTCCTCCTCCAGCCTGCTGATCTTCTCCTTGAGGCGACTCTGCTCCTGGTCCAAGTTCCTGATGGTCGCCTCATGGGCCATCTGGGTTGCCTGCAAGGAACCGATCTGACCTGAAAGCAGTCAAATTGAAATCGTGCGTACAGTAAAGAGGCTCAACAGTCAGGAAACTCAGCAGTTGTGCACAAACTTCTAAAACAGATGGAGCTGTGTTTTGTCACTTGGCGTTATTATTGCTTTAACTGCAGGCTGTTTGAATGAAACAGTGGCCTAAACAGCAGAGTTATTAAACAGGGAGTCAGCCTTCTGGTAATCTCTCTAAAAGTATCTGCTGCTTGCAAAACTGGTGGAAAAAACAACGAATGACAAAAAAGAAAAATAGAGTGGTGCTTCTCTGAACTTAACTGAGCAGCCAGAAGGAAAGCAGATGTTCAAAAACGAGGGTGGAGGACAAAGTTTCTTTATGAAATCTTGAGCATTCAGTTATTTAGACTATTGATGACATAAAGGCTCATTTAAACGAAGTGATACAGAGGAGAGCTTTGAAGCTTCGGGACGAGAGGGTCAATGTGTTTACAGATGCTACACTAGAAGTCCCACAGTATGTGACATGAGCAGTGGCAGTTTAAAGTAAGCCCTGTGCCACTAATAAACCAAGGACCTTATGAGAAATAAGCTATTTTTTTCACTATTATATAAAATGCTCCGTTGTGCCGATGCTGGAGGGAAAAATAATAACTATGCACATAAATTTTCTCATGGTGAAAAAAAAAAATTGTTTGTGGCAGCTGTACAAAAAGTAAAACTTTGCCCTCCACTAAGTGATTTTCTATTTTTGGAGCTGCACACCCTGCTGTTACACTGTCTGTGCAACATTCTCACAAAAAGGCATGGACGCACTTGGACCGTGACTCCTAAAGCTGCACACAAACTCCCCGCAGTCATATTACCATCTACACTTTAATCGATTGCGCGTCTAAACCACTTTGTAAATCAGTCGCAGCACACTGCAAAGATGTGACCTCATGGTGCATTCAGGTGCATCACGTAAACTGAAATCTAAGGCTGAATGGCCATGTTTAAAATGAAGAAAAAAAAATCTTTTTATGTTGTTTAGATGAAATTCTGGAAGAGGATTATAGCTGATAATCTCTGGGTATGTCTGAGAATTTTCCTATGTTGTTTTACATCATTTTAAATAAAATCAATTATATTCAATTTATTTCTACATGGATACATTTTTAAACATCTTATTTTAAACAAAATCACTTGCAAACTTTATTGCACGCGTTACAGAGGTCTCCAGCAAAGTTAAGGTACCGGTGGACACAACTGGACCAATTACAACAAATACAACAATACATCAAATTTTAAACTCACAAGCTGAGATTTACAACATTATATAACTTGCTCTTGAGTTAATTAAGCATGAGGAACTCTGCTGGACTCACAAATTTAACAGAAATTTGAAAGCGACAGTAAATTATGAAACATGTTGTGAAACATCATTTGAGCGAACAGCAGCGCTCGAGCGTTTCTTTTGTGAAATGGGGAACATGGGAGAGAACAGTGAGATTAAGGCAAATAGCAGATTTCCTCTTTAGCTGATGTGTGAAACATCTGCACGCAGCACTGTACAGCATAGCAGTGAATGCTAGCAGGTATATCTTACTGGCTTTGTGGAGGATTTCAGTAGCCTGCTGCTGAACTCGTTCTCTGCTGCTCTCTAGTTCATACTCTGTGTCCTTCAGCTGCATCACCCAGATCTCTCCGTCCTGGATGGCCTCTTCCAGCTGCTTGTGAAGGTTCTGTAGCACACAAACACATACATGCACGCTCAACTATGTTACAGTAATACAACATCTGGCATTTTAAAACCATAGCTCAGACTCACAAATCTCCCCTGCTACTCCTTCTCTACAGATCTGCCTGCAGGACCATCAGTGCACACTACATTACATTTTCCACCACTTTAAGAGTCTTAAAACACTTTTCACCTGGAGGCTTTGGCTTCTGTTTCCATAAAATGTTTTCCATTTAATTTACCCCACTCTGTACCTAAACTGAAGCAAAGAAAAATTCTGATATTATTGGTACTATTATTATTGGCACATTGTGCTACATTGTTTTTCTATAATTACAAACACATCAGGTGAATTTGAACCAGAGAGCTTTCATTTTTGTCTTATTCTTTTTCTTTAACCATAAGACACTGTGCTCATCCACTCATCGTTCCATCAGTACCCGCACACCTTGATGGTTCCCTCAGCGTTGGCCAGTGATGTCTGCAGTCTGTTAGTCTTGTCTCGGTTCTCTCTGGCCTCCTCCTGAGCTTTCTGAAGCTCGCTCCTCAGCTTGGAGAGTGAACGCTGCAATGCCGCTTCCTGTGCCTGGAACTCCTTACGAAGCTCAACCTTCACAAGGGCAGAGAGTCACATTAGTCACTCTGACACATGAACGCATTACTTGTGGCCAGCAGCACCTGCCTGTGTGAGTTAAAAATGGATGACACAGGCAGCCTTGGAATTTGTATTGAGACAAATTAAGCCTCCTTCGAGGCAGTCTCTCAAAAAGTATAAATAACTGCTTCACATGTATCAATCACACGCAAGTTCACCACCACTGATGAAGACACAAATAAAAGCTGCAATAATCAATCAACATTTTTATATGAAAGCCTGTATGTAATTTAAAAAGGTGTGAATAATTTCCTTAGGCTTCTTTTAAAATACTGTTTCAATATTTAAGGCTTTAATTAACCTTGTTTGAAGCAGCAGCAGGAAGCAATAAGCCATGAATAAACCCAACCCACCTGCCCAACAGCAAACCCAAAGTTGGCAAGTGGCTCACACACGTATAAGCATGTAAGCATAAATAATGCGGTCCTACCGAATGCAAAAATAGAGAACTGTTTGCTAACGATAACACACTCCCCTTAACAGCAAGTTTAAACTATATGCCAGTGTTGTGTTTGAAGCTTTACTGCCGTTACATCACCTTTCCTTTTAACAACACCCAATAAGCATTTGGGAACTGAGGACACTAGGTGTTGAAGTTTTGTAGGTGGAATTCTTTCCCATTCTTGCTTGATATACAACTTCAGTTGCTCAACAGTCCGGGGTGTGCGTTGCCGTATTTTGCGCTTCATAATGTGCCACACATTTTCAATGGGAGACAGGTCTGGACTGCAGGCAGGCCAGTCTAGTACCCGCACTGCTTTACTACGAAGCCACGCTGTAACACGTGGAGAATGTGGCTTGGCATCATCTTGCTGAAATAAGCAGGGACATCTCTGAAAAAGATGTTGCCTGCATGGCAGCATATATTGCTCCAAAATCTCTATGTACCTATCAGTATTATTGGTGCCTTCACATGCCATGGTCACTAACACACCCCCATACAATCAGAGAGGCTGGCTTTTGAACTTTGCGCTAATAACAATCGACACAACATCAATGATTTCCAAAAACAATTTGAAATGTGGACTCATCAGACCACAGGACACTTTTCCACTTTGTGTCAGTCCATCTCAGAACAGTGCTTCTGGGTGTTAGAACAGAAATCCCTTTATTGGTCCCACAATGGGGAAATTGTTTATATATTGCTTTCGCTTTGCATGATAGAGTTTTAACTTGCACTTGTAGATAGAGTGACAAACTGTGTTCACTGACAATGGTTTTCTGAAGTGTTCCTGAGCACCATGTGGTAATATCCGTTACAGAATGATGTCAGGTTTTAATGCAGTACCGCCTGAGGGATCGAAGATCGAAGGTCACGGGCATTCAATGTTGGTTTTCAGCCTTGCCGCTTACGTGCAGAGATTCCTCCAGATTCTCTGAATCTCTTGATGATATTATGGACTGTAGATGATGAAATCCCTAAATTCCTTTCAATTGTATGTTGAGAAACATTGTCCTTAAACTGCTGGATGATTTGCTCACACAGTTGTTCACAAAGTGATGAGCCTTGCTTGTGAACAACTGAGCCCTTCGGGGATGCTCCCTTTATACCTAATCATGACACTCACCTGTTTCCAACTAACCTGTTTACCTGAGGAATGTTCCAAACAGTTTTTTTTTTTTTTAGCATTCCTCAACATTCCCAGTCTTTTATTGCCCCTGTCCCAACTCTTTTTGAACGTGTTGCAGGCCTTAAATTCAAAATGAGTGAATATTTGCAAAAAAACAAAGTTTATCCGATTGGATGTTAAATATCTTGTCTTTGTAGTGTATTCCCTTGAACATAGGTTGAAAAGGATTTGTAAATCATTGTATTCTGTTTTTATTTATGTTTTACACAACGTCCCAACTTCATTGGAATTGGGGTTGTAGGTAATCAATTTTCAATGTAAGGTCAACCTTTGGCGGCGATGATAGCATCGGCTGATGATGAGAGTTTACCGGTTTTGTGTGTGTTTACAGTTTAAACACACTGTGGTTCCTTAAATGTAAAATAATAATGATAAGGAAAAATAATGGAGATGTGTAATAGTATCGGTCATATAATTGTGCATGCCATAATTAATCATAATGCACATTTAAAACACAGAAATAAAAATTCTGCTGTTTTCAACAGTTTTCATCCTTTGATACTGTCTGCCTGCTGTTGCATATGGCACACCTTTAAGAAGTGCTGATTTTGTATTAAAAGCATTAAGTAATAACAGAACAGAACTACATTTAACAAAATGTAGTTGCTGCTTTTCTTCTTCTGTTAAAAACAAAAAAAAGAAGGAGAATATGCATTTACCTCAGTCCTCTTCCAGGCCAGCAGGTTCTCAGTGGTGAGCTGGTGCGTCCTCCTCATGGCCTCCAGCTCTCTCTCATAATACTCCTGAGCCTTGCCCAGCTTGGCTTCATACTCCTCCACCAGGCGGACCTTATCTTTTGTTAGCTCCTCTACCCTCTCCATCAATGCCTCCACCTACACCAAGAGATGGATAAATGGAGAGCCTCTTTTATTACTCAAGATACATGCCAAAATATATTCAGACTTTATTTTTTGGAACAAAAACAGCCAGTCTTGGATATATCATGCCCATAAACCACGTTATGTTTATTCTTTAGGTTAGTCTTTGGTAAACTGGACAGCTATTGTTGAGAGAAAAGGAAAATGGGAGGAAAATAAGAAGATGACATGCAACAAAACTCTACAGCTGGATTATTATCACTCCAGGTTTACATTATGCTCATAAGACAGCTGCACCAATAAAACAACACTACATCTTTTTCATTTCATTGACGAGCCTTAAAAACAGCAATTGCCCTATCAGGAAACTTGCTATATCAACTTTCTACAAAAATCCTGACGTACATCAGTCCAATCCAAACTTTTGTTCTTCCAAAGCTCATCTATCCTCCTCACTCGGTCGAACTCAGCCCACCTCTTGTCTATGAAGCTCAGCCAGCTTCTCCTGGTCTTCTGTGGAGGTGGCGCTTTGGTTCCGCTGGTTGTTGAGGAGTTCCTCCACCTCCTGACGGTGGGTAGCCCTCAGCTCCTCCAGCGCTCGCCGTTTTTCAGCCTCAAACTGCGCCTGAGCCTGGCTGAACGCCCGCAGCTTCTCCTCAAAATCCCGACGCATCTCCTCCACCTATTGAAACCACGAAATATGTTCTATTCTGTTTGTGTGTTCCTGCTAACCTAAATCTCTAATAGTGTCGAGCTAAGTATCACTTCAAAACCCTCCTGTAGCAATCAAGGATGTACAAAACATTCAGTTCTATCATCTTACATAATCAGTACTTACTTGTGATTACCAAAATAAAAGCTTGCAGCTTCTCTAAATCTCTAAGTGCACCAAAGTTTTCTTTGCGGCACGAAATCTGAAACCATTTGAAAAAAAATATAGATGTGATGTGATGTAATGTGTCATGTGACGCCAGTGAAACACTTCGTGTTGGTAAAGATCTCTTCGGTCAAAGGTGGAAGCAGACAGTTGTGTAGAGGGCGACGAGGGACAAGTCCAAAGCTAACACACGACAATCCAAATGCACTTAAAGAGATGAAGAGCTGAGTTTATTTACCCACAAGCTCATCACATCTAAATAAGACTGAGATGTTCCTTTGTGCCCACGGTCATCAGGCAAACGGATATGAAATTGTGTCATATGAGATTATGGCATGACCGATGACATGACATGAGACATGTAATAATATTAGATTTATATTTGTTTTTTACATGTTACAGTCATTGTAGCATAATTTATGTAATACTGAAGTAATAGAAGGCTATAACAACTAGAAATCTTACTTCCTTATAATAAAGACTTACTGAAATTGACGTTTCACAACAATTATTGTACAAATAAGCAATCTACCCCCTTCTCCTGATCAAATGTGCCGAGCAGCACTTCATTTGGAGTGCAATTTTAATTTTGGAAGTGAGGTGCATACAAATGAGGAGCGCAGCAGTGAAGAGCCAGTTTGTGGCACTAAAAGTAAAATTCTTATTCGTTATCAACATATGCCAGTAATGATTATGACATTCCCCTGCTGCGTGCGGCTTGTAAACAGCTTACCACTCCTGTTTCACTGGCAGATGCTAGTGCCCGTGTGAGTGGTGTGTCACCCTTGTTTTAGTGTCATATGCCGCATTATTAATAGCGGATTAATGCTGTTCTACAAGCATAACTGTGTGTATGTCTATATCCGTATATAACATAATATAATATAGTATAATATAATTTAAATTACCTTGTCTGCAAAAGCCTTATGTATATAATATATACTTTCAGTACTGTATTTATTCACGTTGCCATTTTCTTTTCTTTTTTTTCTGCATTGTACCACTACACAGACCCGGAGGTTGAGGGTATTGCGCACTCAACCTCTGGGCCACCAGTTGGTCTTTTAATCACATGGCGATTGCCTCGTGTCACCTGGTGGGTGGCAACCTGTCTCCAAACAAATATGGTCTGACTTAGACTGAATGCAGTCACTCTCAAACAGATGAAGGTTTGCAAATAATTTCTGTGGAATTTAAAAATGCACACAGCCAAATATGTCAGCATGTTGCAATCAACCTGAGTCAGTCTGGGCTGATGACTGTAACTTGCCTGTAACGTATCTCTCTGCAGTAGGGGATGAAATTCAACTGGGTGCCAACTGGTTGCATTCTGGTTATATTCCTATATAAAAGCAAGGTTGCTGAGCATCTATATCACTTTTAAGCTAAATCGCTGTCCTGCAGCAACTACAGCACTATTTATGGATAGATTTCTGACTTTCTGCTTCAGATCTCTCAGGTTCTGTACTCTGAATGTAAGTAAGTTAAGTGAATTTCTATGTATGCAGACAGCAAAAGATTTGCAACAGACATCAGATTTGCAGTTTTTGGAAGATTTATCTCAGTTAATCACAGATGCATGTAATTGCCAACTTGACCCGTTCAATCACAGACTAATAGCAGACTGAGTCTGTCTTATTGCCATTTTATCATCATTTTGATGCACCAAAGCTGCTCTGAAGACAGCAAATGACAGCGAGTGGTCACAAACTTGGTCCCAGTCTTTGAAATAACCATTTCAAAGGCAATAAGATCACAAGTTTGTTGCATACGGTTGCAATAATTTTGGTCGCACCACAGACTCCAACAGCTGTTTTCCATAGTGTAACTGTAGCATTAGTGCTAGGTACATAACTATTGGACAATGACAGTTTTTGTAATTTTCAATGGAGATGTGACTGAAGTGCTGACCTTCAGCTTTAATTCAGGGTTGTTAACAAAAGTACTGTATTAACTGTCCAGGACTTACAGCCATATTATAGATTTCTTGTTTTTTTGTAGATTTTGTGCTTTCTCACTGATGGATTTTTCAGCCTAACAATGGCCTCCTTTCCTTGTATCAACATCTGGTTGGTCCTCTTAATTAGAGTTCCAATGAACAAGTGCAAGTACAACTTCAACATGTTTTATCTTTTATTATATTTATATATATACATACATATTTATATATATGCACATACATACATACACACACACACACACACAAACACACACACACACACACATATATGTATATATATATATAATAGTTTTGAATTTGACAGTTTAGTCTTTCAGAGTGGTTTTGCTCATTTTGATTATTTTTTACTTTTGGTTTCATGCTTAGTTTTAGTTTAGTTTTTGTTAGTTTTAGTATTAGTTTCAGTTTTTCATACTTTGTCAGGTGCAAGAGTGACTATTGTGTAATAAAAACTCAACAAAAGATACCATTTAAAAAACTGCATTCAACAACCAACTGTTCACAAAATAGCAGCATTACGTGCTTAATGTGTGTAATATTAAGGACACACATGAACATAAACAGCGAGAAACATAAAGAAAAACATAAACTCAATAAACTCTACAATAAAGTTCAGCGTCAGTGCAGTACACATCGAGTATAACATCAGAACACAGCAAATGTTTGACAAAAACAAACTGAACTTTTGAAGGAGTCAAAACTCAAATCCAGCTGCATCCTGATGTTATCACCACCTGAAGCTGCTTCTGATTTGGAGCTGCTCAGAGAGCTAGCTTGGTTAGATGAACCTAATTAGACTTGCAGGGTCTTTGCAGCCTCTGTACACAACCTACGAAGTGGTTGACCTCATGTCCGCATTTATGCTTGTGTAGCTGGATTATGTGTGTTAATTACCTTGTTGTCGCATGTTGGTGTTTTTTGGCTGCAAACATATTTGTCCCTGTTTTTTCACTTTCTTCATTACTTCACGTCCATTCCAATAGTTTCAGCAGTCTCCATCCAGGAATTTGCTGACATTTGTGAGTCCTTATATTGATGCTTTAATTATTATTCCTGATTGTTATTCTCTGACTGATGAATTGTCCAAACACTGCAGCAAAAAATAGCCAGAAACGCACAAGGACTGAACAGGTTAATCACAGCGTTGCGGGCTGCATGGACCCAACGAGTAGTCACATTTTTCCAGAGGTGCATGTCAGGTGATGTCGTAGGATCAGAGCGGTTTCTGTAGCTGTTGTGCACTTCTCAGGTGGACTTTGATGTTGGTGGTTTTCCGCTTGAGAAGTGCTTCGCACGAGTTTTCATCATCGAAAACAAGACACTCGCTTCTATCTGTCTCGCTATCATACTCAAAAAAAAACCCTTCATGGGACCGCTGCCAATACTTTGTGGACCAGCGCGGTGAGCACGTACACAGTTGCCCGATGGCGCTCCCAACTTAAACTGCTAGAGCGGAAAAAATTATTTCATATCAATCCACAATGGTTTAAAATAAAATAAGGAAAACAAAAGTCATTTTATCTATAATTTCAGTTAGTTTTAGTTAGCTTTGTAAAGTCACAATACATATTTAGTTAGTTATTGTTCTTTCCTTTTAATTATAGTTTTTATTTTTTATTTCAGTTAACAAAACCATTTTTTAATTTCAGTTGTTGTTATTTAGTTTGTTTTCATTAACTATAATAACCCTGTTTGTTACAAAGTTGTTACAATGTTACCGGCTGGCAGGAACCAGCTTGGTGGCATCACGTGGTATGGCCAAACTCCCATGCAATTGGTCAGTGGGTTTCCCTGGACGCTTCATCACTACCGTAAGGACTGTAAAAGCTGCGCCGATAAACCAGAAAGCGCTCAACAAGATTTCATTTCTCTTTTGGTATTAGGTTCGGTCTGCATGAGACATTATTTTAGTGACCTCTGGTTTAAAGTATAACACACTTTACATTCTTAAATGTACAACCGCGATTCAAAAAAAGTTGGGATGCTGTGTAAAATGTAAACACAAATAGAATGCAATGATCTGCTAATATCACAAAGCCATATTTTATTCACAATAAATTTAAAAATATAAAATTATATATATATATATATATATATATATATATATATATATATATATATATATATATATATATATATATATATATATATATATATATAAAACATATATAAAACATATCGAATGTTTCCACTGAGAGATTTCACTATTTCATGAAAAATATTAGGTCATTTTGAATTTGACCTAATAGTGGCAAACACGATGACGTCCAAACTGTTTTGAAATGTTGCTGCCATCAAATTCAAACTGACTTAATTTTTTTCTTAAACTGGTCACATTTCTCACTTTAAACATATTCGCATACCATAACATTCTGTTTTCATTTAAATTTTATATCCCAACTTTTATGGAATTGGGGTTGTATATGAAACTAATCAAGTATTATTTTATATTTTGAGCACAACCTTACCTCTCTGCTCATAGAAACCACCCTCTGTGTGTGCTGGGCCTCAGTGCACAACTGTGAGTCCTCCATTCTCTGTCTGTACATCTCAAACTCTGCTAGAGCCTGATGAGAACAACAACAACTGTGTTACATTCAAATAAATTCAGCACATTATGGAAATGCACAACTGAAAACTAATATAGTCACTTCTGTAATATATGTTAAGATAAATAGATACTATGCAGTTTTTTTACACTTATATAATTTCATATTTTAAAGCTTACTACAGCACTATAACATAATACAGCTTGAAGATAACAACATAAGCGTGCGTAAAGCTTGAAGCACGTATCCTTTTTGAGCAAACTAAGCAAAGCCTGGCTAGACACAACCAAACTAAATGAACCCCAGTGGTGCCCAGCAGCACTGAATGACCTGTCTCTTCATGTGCTCGTGGAGCTCCACAGATTCCTCCAGACTGGCAAGCCGCCGCCTCAGGTCCGCCTCGTCTGCCATTTTACTCTTGTACTGCATGATCTTGTCTCTGGTTTCTGTCACAATGTGTTGGACCTGAGCGAGAGGAGAGAAAGCAGTTGATGTTTTAAACGCAGCAGAAATAATTTAACGCCAGAACTGGTGACTTTTTGACTTTGTCAGGGTCAGACAATTATGATTATGATAATTTGTTCTTTGCCAGAGTGTAAAAATAATTATAAATCTGCACACAGAGTAGGGGGATATAACACCTAAGGAGAAAAATGTGATAATAAAATAACTTTTAAAAAAAACAAAAAAGGTGCCAGCACAACACCGTGGACTCCAAGAAACGTTGGCAGGAGAGAAAAGCCTCAATTTGAAATTTTAACACTTGAAAGAAACACAAATTTAATTAACAACCTTGCAGACCCAGGTATACTGAAGCATGTCTCTAAAAGAAATGCAGAGGAAATTAAGTACATTTAAACCAGTTTCATAAAGACCCAGGTCATGTCCTTAAATAAACTCTGCCCGCCACTGAATATAACGAGTTTTGATCTGGTGCCAGACTTATTCTGTGTCTTTGAAACCGGTTCCGAGAATCAGACCGCTGTTAAAATTGTAACATTTAAAACATAAGGCAGCTGGTGGTAACCATCAAGACGAATTACACTGAACCATCTGATCCCTTTGAGTAAAGTGGACAATCTGGGGAACTCTGCTGTGCTGTGCTCTTGTTATGTTCTTGTATGTGAGCAGGCTGGTGACTACAGGAGAGCTTATGATGTGATTAATCACATCATTTTTACAATTTGTATGACTCAAATTAGAGGCTGCAGATGGAGCACAGACAGGCCGGTGACAGATTATTGAAAAATGCTGAATACATCAGTGAAGAAACGCAGTAGATGTAGATATTACTGCAGACAGCAGGACACAGGGAGTATAAAATATCATCTTTACACCCTACAGATTTAACCCTAATACCTGTGGGAGATTTTGAAGCAATGTGCTAGACAGTGAGGATCATCAGCCCTAAAGAACCTATACCACAGAGCACTGGAACCATCTGTACCTGCCGTGTTTATTTAGCTGTGAAGTGAATTAATCAGCTGAAAAGCCAGAAATTCATCTGGAAGCTGCTGTAAATAACAGATGCTCTTAACATTTCAGTTAATCCTTAGCCTAACTTACCTAATCATGGCCTTAACTGAAATAATTAAATGGACAAACTCTCTGTGGGCACCCCGTTCTGCCTCAATTTGACAAAAACATGGGTGCATTGCTCACAGTGCAGTGCTGACCTGCTCGCTGCAGGAAAGTGGACAGCAAAAACATGGTTAGGCTTGATAACAAAAATGCAGTTTGCCTCTGAATTTGCTCCTCTCCTCTCCAGAGAGGCTAAAATATAAACAGATGAGGAGAAACCTCACTGAGGAAAATTCTGCCTTACAAGACTTTTGTAATGCAAATGAAATAACACTACAAAAAGTGATAGACCATGCTGCTGTTTATCAATTACAGAATATTATCCTCCATATAATAGCAGGGTTTGGTGTCCGTACCTCATCCTCGTGAGCTTCTTTCAGGGACTCGATTTCTTCTTCGTGTTCATCGTTCTTGGTGTTGAGAGCATAAATTACCTGGAGACAGGCGGAGAATTAGATGACAGAAAGAAGACAGGAAAGAAAGCTCTTATTAACTGTTTCAATATCAGATCAATAGTTCTACAGTGAAGATTAAGCTCAGCTCTGCATTGAGAGCGCAACAAAATCAATACCAATAACATCAGGAAAGGGGAGAATTATGTTTTGTGCTCTGATTAAAGACAGCATTACGCACAGACACAGTTGTGGAGTCACAAACTGAGCCAAGACTATGCCACACACACACACACACACACACACACACACACACACACACACACACACACACACACACCAAAGGTCACAGAAAAGGAGGTAAAGGTGGGGTGATAATAAATTTGGTGCAAAGGGAGATAAGTGTGCATTTCTCAGTAAGCACAGCCGTTTCTTTGGTCACAGGAAAGCCCTCTGCCGGCTGCCTCGCTCTCCACTTCGCACAAGCCTAAGTGAATAACATCTCGTCAGTCATGACTGCTCTCTCTACCGGGAATATAAGTAGGTTTTACAAGTGCTGGAGGTAAATGATATGCAAGAGCTTTAAAAAAAAAAAAAAAAAAAAAAAAAGCTTAAGCTACAGCAAATTGAAGCCCACAGGGAGAGCAGCTAATATTCAGTCATGGTCAGCTGAATTACAGCCCCGCTGGCATCAGAACGTACAGGTCGAACATTTTATTCCATTTACAGGTGAGGTGAAAAGGTCCCATACATATCTACAACAAGAGGTAGCCATAAGGAAATAGGGGTGCAGGATAATTATCCTTCATGAGGCATATTTCTGACATTTTAAACAGCACTTGGCTCATCACTGCAGGGTATTTGCAACTTTATTATACTTCACTGTACTCAGCAAGAAATACTAAAACCGCCCATGTGTTACACACTATATGCACACCAACCCCGCATACCAGCTGTTTATTATTCCATATTACAGATACAGCGCACTCAGCCAGCTGTCTTTGAAAGCAACACGGTCATCTTTACCATGGATGTTTCAGCCTCTTTATACATTAAAACTGTGATCATATGAGCTGCTTTCATTCATCAGAAAGGGGATTAGCACACATAGAAGACAAGTCTTTTGTTTGAGCCTTGCTATGGCCACTAAGCCGACCTAATAATAATGAATGCAACCTAGTCGTTGGAATCGCAACAAACGACCGTGATTGTACGCGCGGAGGCGAACAGATAACAAAGGAGAAGGTGGGGAGGGACAGGTGCAAAGGCACCCCCTCCCAAAAAAAAAAAACACACAAAACAGGCAGTCACAAGAGGTGCCTTGAAACATAAGGATGCACACACTAATTGCGTGAGGACAATCCAAATTAGTAGGAGGATGCTGAAATGCTCGACTGCAGGACATCAAAAGGCAATCTGGCATGTGAGAGCAGGAGCGCAGGCGAAAAAGAGAGGAGAGGTTGTGTCTGAATCGTGCGCCAGTTCACTTACTCACTCGTCTACCCTGTATCTTCTCGTCTACTTTATTTTCAACATACAGAGCTGTGTCCAGCTACAGGCATGACAGAAAAGGCAGCTTAGGCAGAGGAGTGAGGACGCCAGTGCACTGTTGGCATGTCTGATGGGAACTATGCTCATCAGACATTCTTATCTTTTTTTTTAACAACCAACAGATAGGTCTAAATGCATGATGGCCTTAGCTGATGGACAGCTTATGATGATTTTGTAGTACAGTATTTGGTAGATGCAATTTTCAGCTGGGATTTTGAACAGCACTACAAAATGGCTGACTTGCTACATAGTGAAGGAGTGGACCACAGTTACAGCAGAGGAGCTACTAAATAAAACATAAAAAACAACCTTGAACCATACACAAAGCCACAGCGGCACCTTCGCGGCCAGCTGTATGAAGCCATAAATCCTAAATAGAATGAAAAAAAAAATGAAAAAAAGATGGATTTCTCTTGCCATTAAATGCTGCCTAATATCCTTCACGCCTGTAATCTATGGCATAAGATCTTTGCTCATTTGTGTTTGTTCACTTTACAACAATCTTGCCTGATTTTTTTTATTGGTGCGAAGTTGAAAGTTTGTCAGTGTTAATGCTGGCAGTAAAGCAGTGAGAGGAAGGTGGATTTCAGCCCTCTGCTCTCTTTGAGCCTTGATTCCCAGCAGTAAGTCTGCCGTGGAACTGTTCCTTCAATTATACATGATTATTTTAATGACGCTGCTGTGCCTGCTGCTTTCATCTTCTCCTTTCCCTCCTCTCTCTTTGCTTCCATCCTTTCATCTCCCTTTTTTTTGTTCTTTATCTTCTCTCCCCTCCCTCCCATCTCTCGCCCTCTCCTCTTTGTCTCACCATCTCCCAGGAACGAAGATACCTAACATTGCTATTTGTATCTCTGGTATAAAAGTGAGACTTGAGTTCCATAAATAATGTCTCACAGTGCAATTGTGTCTTAAAATAGCCCAGCTGCAAAGGAAATTCTGCAGTGATTAACCACTGATAAAAACTTACTTGGTAATTAGATAGTGTCATAGATTTGGACTGTTAATGGATGATCAAACATCTTTTCACCGACATGAACAATTTGCCAAAGCTGTCAAACACTTTCTGATTACAGCTTTTCAATGTTTTATGTCATCGTAAACTGGATACAGTGTCTCCCACACATAGAATTTACCTGGGAAGGCTGCCCAGGTCTATCAATTGTGGGACAAACATAACTGACCACAGCTTAGCTGACAATGGATGAATGGGTGGATGGATGGATGGAATTAATTTTTAAAGCAGAGTTACTTCTAACCAATGACGTATCTCCTATTGCTAGCATTCAGCTGCCTCTTTTCTTAAGGTCAGACTCTACTGTCTTGGACTGCAGCTGTGTTAATAGTACTTGTTCTGCTCTTAAGATGCTCTGTGAACTTGAAGGCCTCTAATAAGGGATTTATACTTCTGTGTTAAACCTATGCCACAGGTACAGTATACCACAAACCTTTCTGAAGCCTCATGACACAACATACGCCGTAATCTGTACCTAGAAATGCAACTGCACGTAATCATGGACACAGCCCGCACACGTATAAATGCTGGCAATGGTCTGCTACTTTTACAGGTTATGTCATAGTATAAATTACATGTAAAAGGAGCCTGGCACAGGTGGAAAAGTTGTTCAAGTGCTGCTATGCTGAGGTCAGTGACTACTTAAATCAACTGCTGTCCAAGACCATGAAACTATCTGATTAAGTGATCTTGATCTGAGCAGTCATTTAAAATCATTTAAAAAGTCCTCAAATTTGAATCTGTTTTGAATATTTCTACTTTAACTAGGTCAAGTTTACAAAGATGATGAACACTGAGCACTGTTGCGTAGAAGCAGACTGTAACACTTGCTCAGACCTGCTTTTGAGGTGAAAAAAACAAACATAGCATGGAAAGTCTAGTGCACTAGAGTTAAGCACACTATATTACCAAAAGTATTCACTCATCTGCCTTCTCACAAATGAACTTCATTGACATCCTATTCTTAACCCTTTAACACCAACCATGTTGTCTCCAACACAACGTGTTTCAAATGTCCCACCATTTGTGGACTTTCAGCAACAGCATGTGAAATAACCATAATCACCACATGCTGGCTGTGAAGTGCACTTTCTCAGCTTTCAGAAACCATGTGGATTTATCTGACAGGAGAAACTGTCATGTAATTACGGTAATGCAAAGCGCGCTTGCACAAACACGTCGGCAGTGACACACTCTGTGTTAAAGGCTGTTCACAGGTGTATCGAGGGTGATGGCTCAGTGTTAAAGGATTAATCCATAACAAGGTCAGACACTGATGTTGGAGAAGGCCTGGCTTCCAGTCTCTGCTCTAATTCATCCCAAAGGTGTTCTGTCAGGTTGAGGTCAGGACTCTGTGCAGGCCAGTCAAGTTCTTGCACACCAAACTCTCTCATCCATGTCTTTATGGACCTGCTTTGTGCACTGGTGTGCAGTCATGCTGGAACAGGAAGGGGCCATCCCTAAACTGTTCACACAAAGTTGGGAGCATGAAACTGTCCAAAAATATCTTGGTATGCTGAAGCATTAAGAGTTCCTTTCACTGGAACTAAGAGGCCGACCCCAACTCCTGAAAAACAACCCCACACCATAATCCTCCCTCCACCAAACTTTACACTTGGCACAATGCAGTCAGACAAGTACTCTTCTCCTAGCAACCACCAAACCCAGACTCATCCACCAGATTGCCAGACAGAGAAGCGTGATTCATCACTCCAGAGAACATGTCTCCACTACTCTAGAGTCCAGTGGCAGCGTGCGTTACACCACTGCATCTGATGCTTTGCCTTGCACTTGGTGATGTAAGGCTTGAATGCAGCTGCTTGACCATGGAAACCCATTCCATGACGCTCTCTACGCACTGTTCCTTCCACTTTGTTATAATACCACTAACAGGTGACTGGAATATTTAGTAATGAGGAAATTTCACAACTGGACTTGTTGCACAGGTGGCATCCTATCACGGTACCACGCTCCTGAGAGCGACCCATTCTTTCACAAATGTTTGTAGAAGCAGTCTGCATGCCTAGGTGCTTGGTTTATACACCTGTGGCCACAGAAGTGATTGGAACACCTGAACTCAATGATTTGGATGTCTGAGTGAATGCTTTTGTCAATATAGTGTGTGTTTAAACAGACTTCACTGGCATCCGCTGACCAGACAGACGCAACCTTACAAGCCATAACAAGCTGATTAATGTTCACAGCAGCAGAGAATGAGGAGCTTCCAGCCATGATAAATGTGACACAACTGTGTGTTTTTAAACTACACACACAGCTGAATACATAACAACAATCTACATACCTGTATATCTGTAACGTAGCCATTAGGAGAGGGTTGTTTAATAACTACAGAATGAATTTATGCAACATTTGTTTCATGTTATTTTTACCCAATAGCTTCCCAAAGAGAAATGCATCAAAGTGAAACAGAGCACGCACCTTTGCCTATTGCTGGATATGACAAGTTTGACAATAAAAAAAGCGAATGACAGCCAATAGTTTCTTCCTTTCTTCTCTGTCGGAGGTCTCACAGGAACATTTTCTGTCCTGAGGCTCCAATCAAAACAAGCCTAAAGGCAATACAACAGCCTGCAGCTACACATAGTTATTTATTGCAGGAAAAACAGCACAAAAACATCATGAAATCCCTTTCTGCACCACATTTAGTGTTGCTACTAACCTTACTCTATTGGCATTAGTTATGTAAAAACTACAGTGTGCTTCAGGAGCAAGAACAGTTAGATACGCACTGTATAAAAACGGGTTGGCGTATCCGATGTTTACCACATGTACAATTAGTTTAGACCCAGATCCAGTTTGTGTGTCTGTGTTTCTTAAACACTACAATAGCTTTGGTAGAGGACATTTTGAATGTTCAGTTGCTGCTAAACTGACAGCATCCCATCTCCCATTTTCCCACCAGCAGGTGGAGCAGGTCATTGCTCTGGTGATCTGTGATGTTAATCAGATAGTCTCTAGTCCCCCAGTCAGCATCACCATTGTAGACTGGAGCTGTAGTAGCAGCAGTAGGTGAACAGCTGGCTCAGGTACACAAATCTCATGCGGACTGCAGAGAAGAACAAGAACTGCAGCGCTACCTCTAGTTTAGAGTTAAAGCAGACTAGTAAGTGTTCTTGACCAAAAAGCTCATCTTTCAAGGTCAGTGATCGACTCCTGTGGATCTCCCTGCAGCCTCCACCAAGGGTTGTCTGTGCGGTGCAGCTCCAGGCGGCAGCTGGCCTGGGCACCAGAGGAGGAGACCTTTTCCACATTTTCCAAAGACATCAAGTGGACTGGATTGGAGTCTCTGCCAGGCCAATTCTGGCCCCCAGGCCTACTGTTTGATACCCCTGTTCTAGAAAGTCTCCCAGTCCATCACAATGACTCAAGCTGACCTAAATGACTGACTCGAGGCTTTTAGGTAGAGAGAAAAATGCTGTAAAGCAAAACAGAATTATGGAAGCTTGTTTCCACAACTAAAGTTTTTTATTTTATTTATTTCTTGCCGTCCGCAAATCAAAATTTCAAAAAGATTTTGAATTAGTAAGTTGAAATTTTTAAATACCCAACTTGAAATACTGAGAAAATAACTCGAAATTGGATAACAGGTACAGATTAATAAATAACTGCGCATGAATAACTCGACCTTATTATATAATATTATACTGCAGTATATTTCTAACAAATCAGGCAGCTCATTCGCTTCCTCTTGATAAATATTTTCTTTAAAAATATAACATGTTTTGGGGTCAACTTGAAAGAAAAGCAGATGTGAAATGTTAAAGTGAGGTCAGAGGTTAAATGTGACATGATATTTGGATGCAAACCATAATGTGATATTTAGAATCCCCATATATCATTCCCTATTTAAGAAGTCAATTTCATCCAAGCAAAGAGTAACTCAGTGAAGAGGCATCAGATTATTGCTCCTTTATTTAGTGTCACAAAGTATACACATAATTAGAAATAATTTCTCTAAGCATGTGCACATGCTGCAAACCCAGTGCCCCCACAACTACCACAAATACAATCTAATTTTGTGGGAAACACTGAGGTATCAATATTTATAAGTTATAATATCAGGCAACCATGGTAACTGGAATGAGGCTATGTTTTTTATCAATCAGGTCCAGCTTTAAAATGATCATTTGCAGAGATATCAAAGTTTCCTGCTGCATCCTTTTACTCCTGTCAGAGGTGGATAAAACTGACACCACTGTGGCCCATTAAACCATCCTGGAAGAATATCATTATAGACTAGCCAAAAGCAAATTTTCATCCAAACAATTATGCACAGAATTTACAGTCAGAGTACTCTATCATCTGTCTGTGTTCAGGATGGATAAGGAATGATGCTAAAATGACAGTGGGGCACCCAAAAGGGACGTTTCTGAGGCTAAAGTCGATCACTATTGATCGAGCTGCAGAAGAAAGGTTGCTAAAGTCTGAAGAAGAACAACTGCAGCGTTTGGCTCTGACAAAACTCTGTTGCCTCTGCTCTTGTCATTTTCAGAGGATTACCATCATATGCACTAATTAAAGGATTAATGAAAGCCTGGCTCTCAGATGTGCTGTAGTCTTAATGGGATCCCTCGACATTTGAGCTTTTAGTCCAATGTTTTCCTTCACCAGACGTGCCATGAAGTGGCAACACAAGCTCTGTTACCAATTAGCCGACGAGCGCGGTGCGTTTACTTTTTCCTGGTTTGAAGGGACTTTACATTTGTTCCTTCTGTTTTGTTCCACAGCTCAGGCGCTCCAAGGACACTCAGCGCGCACGCTTTTCCTCCCTGAGCATCGCTAGGCCACATCCCAACCTCAAAAACACAGAACGCAAGAACAAAAGACACAAAGCATCTTTGATAGAAAAACATTTTCTCCAACAGCCATAGCAGCGGGTTATCCGACTGATCCAGGTATCTGTTTACGAATTGGATCTTGCTAATCAAATCTTCTGCCTTTCAAATGCACTTCAATGTAAACAAAAGACATTTAGGGAACCTGACTGATATTTCCCGGCCCGATATTCTTGACCAATATGAGATTTTCCCTGATGTGGAAAAACTTGTAGTTTTTGAACATGTACCTATTTAACCGAAACTAAAACCAAACCCAGCTCCTGATCCTAATCCTAACTCTAAACCCGGATGGTTTGCTAGTGTTGTGGATGATAAGAGGTTAGCAGGTTTGGGCCAAATGTGTGGCTGAATATATTGCACAGAATAAAAGCTAAACGCAGAAAAGCAATTATTGATTTCTAATAGTAGTCAATCAATCAATAGTTACATTTCAGAGTTCTGAATCATTTCTGTCTGCTAGGCATAAACATCAACTTGGGGACAGCAGTCTTATCAGCAAGCCTTTGGTCATTTACCTATCCCTCTATTGCATTTTATACATGAGACATCATTTAGGATATGTGAAAATCTTTCCACACTTCACAAGATGTAAATATATATATATATATATATATATATATATTAAAACAAACTGAAGAGATCAGGTTCTCCTCGTGTGTGTGTTGTCACCCTCTCTAGGCTACAACGGAACTGAAAATCTGTCTTTATTTTGGGATGAGCATGAGTTTTGGATGGGCAGGGATAAGCAGGGACAGGTGAGGTGTTCTGGGAATGTCCAAGCAGGAGGAAACCCTGGGGCAGACCCAGGACTTGCTGGAGAGATTATGTTTCTTGGATGGCTTGAGAGTATTCCCCTAGAGGAGCCGGAAGCGGTGGCTGGTGAGAGAGATCATGGCATCTCCCTCTCTCCACCCCCTCAAACCAGGTTCTGGATAAGCAGTAGAAAATGAATGAATGGATGGAGGGCATGTGCATTACAATAAATTCATATGAGTCTTAAACTAATCTAACAACTGTCATTTTAGTGCAGTCTTCATTTTAATGCATTCTGTATTGCCAGAAAATCCACTTGTAAGAAGTTCATAATGTTCAGCTTGTGTTGACACTGCAAGATGTTAAAGCACCGAGGTCACAGCTGATGGGGTTTGCACTGAAAGCTGGTGACTCATATGAACGCTTAGCTATGCTATTCACACAGGCATGATCAATACCTGCACTTTCTCACCCCACACCACCCCAATAGAGCACTTCGTTCACAGACTGCTGGCTTACTTGTGGTTCCTAGGATACTTAAGAGTAGAATGGGCTTTTCAGGCCCCTCGTCTGTGGAACCAGCTCCCAGCTTGGATTCAGGAGACAGACACCCTCTCTATTTTCAAAGATTAGGCTTAAAACTTTCCTTTCTGATCATGCTTATAGTTAGGACTGGATCAGATGACCCTGAACCACCCCTTAGTCATGCTGCTATAGGCCTAGGCTGCTGAGAGGGGTCCCATAATGCACTGTTTCTTCTCATTCACCTTATTTACTTGTTTATACTTCACTCTGTATTTAATCATTATTATTAATCTCTGCCTCTCTTCCACAGCATGTCTTTTGTCCTGTCTCTCTCCCCTCAGCCCCAACCGGTCACACCAGATGACTGCCCCTCCCTGAGCCTGGTTCTGCTGGAGGTTTCTTCCTGTTAAAAGGGAGTTTTTCCTTCCCACCGTCGCCAAGTGCTTGCTCATAGGGGGTCGTTTTGACTGTTGGGTTTCTCCTGTGTTATTGTAGGGTCTTTACCCCACAATACAAAGCGCCTTGAGGCGACTGTTTGTTGTGATTTGGCGCTATATAAATAAAATTGAATTGAATTGAACTTTCTAGTAATTTGGTGACCACACCATTTCATGCTACGAAGATGGAGGAGAGTGATGACACAAATACAAAATGTTTAATCTTTTTAGCAGCCTTTTGGGGTCAAAGCAAGTTTGTGTTCACTGCATATAGAACCTGATTTTGTAGCATTCATATTCTACTCAAATGGGAAGTAGAAATGTAGTAAAGTGCTGTCTTGTTTTCTATCCGCGCTGATTAAAAAAAAAAAAAACGGCCCCACCTTGACGGTGCACAATAGAGTTAGATACAACTATTCAAAGCCCCGTGTATGGTGGTGTAGTAAAACTGTCTGGAGTGCAGAAATTAACAACTGCTCCATCTATCCTTGGCGATGGCAGCAGCACTCAGGTCATACATCTTTCCCTGAGTTTCAGGCTCTATAACGTAAGTTTAGTGCTCTGTGTGTCACTGTATCAGCTCTTGAGTGAAGATGATGTAATGTTAGGGCAAAATCAAGAATGTCAGACCACTGCGCTGAATCAGAGCACAGCAGACAATCCACTGTAGCACAGCCTCATTCTGGGACTGACACAGCAACTGCTGCATCTTCCTGCTGATTTTTATTTTTTATTTTTTTGGTAAGCTCCACTTTAAAAGATCATCTTTAATTTCCTTTCACCAGGTGTTAGATCTCTTTTCATGATATCCAAAACAACAACGCAGAGAAATATGCTACAGCCTGAAAATGGCCCACTTCCCGCTCTAACACTGCTGCTGCATGACCCTCACGAAACAGTAAGCAATGCAGCTCCTGCATGAATTTAACAAAGGAGAGCGAGCCGCACAATTCAAAAGATGTGGGCAGTTCGTGCAACAGCTTTGCTGAGACCTGGGATTTACTACGTGGAATAACAACACGTGAATGGAAATGCTGGGATGTCTGACTCACTCATCTGAAATTAAAATGTTTCCAAAGAAGAGTAACACATGCGCCACACTGAGCAGGATAACAGATAACGGTAGCCTGCAGATACACACACACACACACACACACACACACACACACACACACACACACACACACACACACACACACACACACACGCATACAAACAAAACAGAGATGCACAAATCTGCGGTAAAGCTTAACATTTTTTAAAAAGCAAAGACATCTGGATACACAAGGCAAGAAGGTGCTCTTTGCTTTAAGGGAGGAAGGACAATGCAACAAAATAAGCTCTAAATTTGTGCTAAAATATAAGTTAAAGAAGAACTACCGGCTACCAATCTGTGGCTTGCTATTATTTTTATGTTTGTTTGGTTTTTGTGCTTGACAGATGTTCCATTTGCAAGAAAAAAACAAACACATGGACGCTGGAGAAAATGCTGGGCATCTTTTTCACTATATCTACTAGAAAGTGTTTAATTAGTTATACTGTCGATCCATTAATGAAACAAACTGTCAAGGCTTCAGAGCATACTCACACATGTGCCGCTTTAAACATACTCCAATCTAATTATGCAGCAAAGCAACCCAATTTGTGTAGCAATTGCATCTACAGTAACTTTGAAAACATTATAATTAAAAAAAATTAAAAAAAATTAAATTAAATAATCAGGAATCAGCTCTGAGTCTCTCTGGGCTCGTTTGGAAGTTGCTGAAAAAGTTAAACCATCACAGACTTGGCTGCAAACAGCCCAGCGCATTAATAAGAGCACCAGCCACCGGGTCGATTTTCTTTTTTAACATCGATTACACAAAATACTTTAAAAGGCCGAGAGGCACGCCGATGACAGGTTTGGGTCCAGCTGCTGATTTCCAGTTGGAAATCTTGGGAAAGTATTTAAAGATCCAATCAGTAATTTTGACTGGTGAAGTAAAACATCCCTCAGTCAGTTTGTGATTGATTGCAGGTCCTAATCCTCTTTGTGATTCAAGCAGCGAGGTGGATCTTTCATTTTCATTTGGATCAATGATTGTGGCTTGTGGCTGTTCAGGGGTTTTTTTTCTCCTTTTTTTTTTTTAAAGTGGGATGAGGGGCATGAAACAACCTGAACAGATCTGTGACAGAAACCGCATAAACACCAACACACAAATGTGACCAAAAAAACAACCTTAAAGTCAACACAGAAAAAGTCCCTGGGTTCAAAAAACAGGCTTGGATTGCTGTCAAAATGTGGACCTTAATTCTACTGCCGTCTCTTGCCAAAAACATTTTAATCAACCACTGCAACACTGAATTTTAATCCTGGGTGTCCACATTTTTCAATCTGCCTGATATACTGTGGATATTTGTAAAGCTCACCCAACCCTACAGAGCATCTAATTCTCCAGTGAGATACCGTCACCATGAGTGTTATGTAAAATCTTCTGTCATCTGCTCCTGCTTTTGTCTCTCCTTGATCAGCATAAACTGCTTTATTTACAGTATATCCTCCTCTCCTCTCTAACAAAAGCCCAAATGCTCTAAATGCAGCTGCCACCTTAAATCTCCTATAGCCGCACAGCATAGTATCCCCGAATCCTTCCCTGGTATCAGGTGGACTACAAAGAAGCAGCTCTGCCAAACCCCTGCATCCCTCCAAGATTACATAACTTCTCTTAGCCCTTGGGTACCAGAGGCAGCCCAGTGGTGGCAGAAAACAGTTAAACTATGGTGTGGGAGAGGGTGAATTCACATTAACACATTCCCTCTGGGGAATTTGGAAAGCTCTTGGCTATCAACACCCATGGAAAAAAAAAAAAGAATTATTTACAGCCAGAGTAAGATATACTACCAGCGTGCACAGAGAAGTGCTGCTTAACACCTACCACTGCCAGCCAGTTGCACCAATAAACCCAGCCTGGGTATTTAACGGTGACCTCTGAACCCTGCAGGCATGCAGAGCAGTGAAAAATCCTCACATTTGCTTCAAAATGCCAACACGCCTTAATCAATGGAACACAAATCAATGGGGGGGGGGGGACAGCACACATTAACACAATGTTTACAAATGACATCCTATCCCACAACAGCCCCAGCGCAGTTATATACAGTACTACTTCATTTACGTCCCCCACCTGCTCTAAATGACTTAACCGCTACAGGCAAACGTCATTCACTCAGGTCCACACACCTTGGTCAGTTGTGCTATCTTCTTGCTCATCTTCAGATGCAGGTCTTGCGTGTATTCCAGCGTTAAACTCCCGTCGTAAATCATGCTGGACGTTGTACAGGGGGGATATTTAGTGTTGCTAGTCGCGGTGCTGTACGGAGGCTGCCAGCCTGCCCCCGTCGCCATTTTCACCGGGAATAAACCCCAAACGCGACGCCGAGGACTCAGATCAAACGGAACTGGGCTCTGCTGCGCCTCACATCCTCCCGCGGTTGCGGTTTGCGGGGTTAATCGTCGTTTTCGGTGAGGGAGGATGGACGCCGGAGGAGCCGGAGCAGCGGGGCGCGGGACCGTGCCACGGCGCGCATCCTCCACGGCGGGCGCGAGCGCTCGGGAAGAGGGGAGAGAGACGGAAACGCGCGGCAGATGCTCATCCAATAAGCACGCGCCCAGGTCCGATTGGTTGACCGCAGCTTTCAGGGGCTTATGATTAATGACAGACGCTGAAGGACGATTAAACGTTTTTCCTCTTCGTTTCCGTTTTAACAGTTATTTTGATTATTAATCACCGTTTGCTATTATTTGCTGTTTTGAAACAGTTGTTTTTCTGTTAATTAGATATAGGCCACAGAATGAAAAATTTACACTCTTGCTTTTACAACTTTAAGCCCATGGGGGAAATGCCGTTGGTTTTGATTCAGGCTTCACTGGATTACATCACCATCGAAGTGCTGAGGCTGTCGCTGATCCTGCACTGACATCTGTCGGTTACTCATGTGAACTGCAACGCTGCTGTTCTTATTAAAGGATCAGTTCATCTAATTTTCATATTTTAGAATAATCCATTTATCTATTGTGTTCCGCTTATCCTTTTCAGGGTCGCGGGGGGGCTGGACCTATCCCAGCTGTCATAGGGCGAGAGGTAGGGCACACCCTGGACAGGTTGCCAGTCTGTCACAGGTTAGCACACAGACAACCATTCACACCTATGGGTAATTTTAGAATCACCAATTATCCTAACCTCTTTGCACTGTGGGAGAAAACCAACAAAAACACAAGGAGAACACACAAACTCCACATAGAGAGGTCCTGGGCAAGGTGGGGTCCAAACCAGGACCTTCTTGCTGTGAGGCAACAGTGCTAACCACTGCACCACCCTGCTACTTACAATAATAATAATGAACACAGTTTCAAAATGCAGCTACAAAGTGCTTTAAAGTGTGAATTAAAGCCACATATAAATATATATGTTAAACATATAGACATATAAACAGACACATCATCAATTATATGGTCACTTTCATTTGAACATGCACACTTCTACACACACACACACACAAATAGTTGTAAACTATGGCCAAACATAAAGGGAGAAGATTAAGGGAAAGCTAACCTAAAAAAAAATGTGTTTTCAGCAATGATTTAAAACAGACAGGATGGAGGTCTCCTGTAGGAGAACCACCTCCTGCTGAATGTCAGGAACTGATTGTGTACTTCAGCAGGAAGCAGCAGAGGCACTGCCATCCACTTCTCATCAGTGGTGCTGAGGTGGAAAGAGTGGACACTTTCAAATACCTGGGAGTGACCATCTCACGGGACCTGTCCCGGACCAATCACATTACCATCACTGTGAAGAAGGCCAGACAGCGTCTCTACCTCCTCAGGCAGCTGAGAGAGTTTAAGCTCCCACTCAAGGTGCTCAGGAACTTTTACACCTGCACCATCAAGAACATCTTGCGCGGCATGGGAGCATGACCACCTGGATGGGAAACTCTGAGCCCTAAACTGGACTGTTATGCACAATGTAAATTATTCTGTTCTGTTTGACTTGCAGTATACCATG
Source organism: Pterophyllum scalare (assembly GCA_024447675.2). NCBI lineage: Eukaryota > Metazoa > Chordata > Actinopteri > Cichliformes > Cichlidae > Pterophyllum > Pterophyllum scalare. The sequence goes on along the minus strand of JAMQGT020002154.1, from coordinate 129,323 downwards.
CCATTGCTCTCATGTAAATACCAATGACTAGAATTTTATATTTTTAACCTAGATATTTATATAATATTATTTTGTGTGCTGTGATGTTTGAATTACTTATTTTATTATATTTATATATTTTTGCCACTTACTATCGTCTGCAGATACAAAATACATTTCACTGTGCATTGTACTGTGTATAACTGTGCATGTGACAAATAAACCTTATCTTATCTTATCTTATCTTATCCTATCTTAAAACAAATCACAGACTCAGCCGACCTGATAGGCTGAAAAAGGCTGTTCCAAAATTTGGGTTCCCCAGCCTCAAAATTATGATAGCCTCTGGTTTTAAATTTAGAGTGTGGAGCAGTTAGGAGACCCTGGTTAGAGGATCAGAGAGGCCAGCTGCAGTGATAAGGTCTCAGTAGCTCTAATTTATAAGCAGGGGCCTGTCAATATATGGTAATAACAGGATAGAAAATAATGCAATGTTTTCAAATAAATGGATGGATGGATGGATGGATGGATGGATGGATGGATGGATGGATGGATGGATGGATGGATGGAAGACTGTTGTGTCAGGAATGTACTGTCATCATTACCCCTTCACTCAATCATCAATGAAAGAATCAGGCACACAGTAAAGCAGAGTTGTCAAGCATGAGGTGTAATAGCCAGAACTGACTTTCCAAAGTGTGAAAACTGCAGTGAACACTTTCATTACTCATTAGGTTTTATTTATTTAGTTTTTATTTAGTTTCAAACAGAATGCATTGTTATTTCTCATGTGGTGAAGCGATGCCCGCTTTAGCACACAAGAGATGTTTGCTGTTGACGAATTCTCCTGAAGATTTCAATTCAGGATTCTCTGATGCGCCGTAATTTTACCGGTTGCGTTCAAATTTAGCCAAATATTTATGTGGCCCGTGAACTGAAATGAGTTTGAGACCCCTGCAGCAGAGGACTGCGGTCACAAGCTGAGTCACGCAGCTGTGCGGTGAAACGTAGCAAACTGTGATTGCTCACAGACACACACCTCAGGAAGAAAGCGTCTCTTACTCATCGCTGCATCTGCGATCACAGCTTGTTTGGTTATTTCAGTTTTCACTTTGATTACTGGGAACTTTTTCACGCAAATGAAATGTGACTCCAGGCAATGGATTCACTGATCGTCTTGAGTTAGCTTTGAAGGGCTTTGATCAAACGTGCTTTTCACGAAAGCATTTCCTAATAGATTTGTCCAGAGATGTTAGTCCCTTAGCACGCACACAATGAAAGTGGATGTGTGTTATAAATGATTGGACCAAATCATGGGAGCTTTAGATGTGAAAGAAGGGCCAGTCATGATTTAGAAATGATAATTTCAAAGCAAGTGGCTCCTAATGAAATCTTACTTTCAATTAAAAAAATAAATAAATAGATGAATTGAACCTGAAAGAGTAAGACCACAAGGAAACACACTTAGTCAGAAGCTTGTATCTTCATCTGCTTTGATGAGATTGCAAATCTAATAATGTTTGATTTAATTAGATTTCAACCAATACGAGACAAGCATGGACATTGGCACTACAACTTCTATTCCTCAAGCTATAACTGCTAGTGGGGGGGGGGGTCACAGTATCCGATTGCTTGATTAAAACATTCATGATGATGTCATTATTGCAAATTCAAATGCAAAAATCTTTGGCCACCCTTCATTTCTTTATATTTTGCTTGGAAAACGGGAAACAGGTGCAGTGATTTATTGAAACGTGTGCAAACAGACATGGAAATACAGAGTTTGTACAAGTCTAATGAGCTTGAAAGTCAATATTTGGTGTGACTGCCTTTACTCTTCAGCACAGCCTGAACTCTTTGAGGCAGCTTTCTTCTCATTTCTTTCAGTAGTCTTCAGGAATAGTTCTCCAGGCTTCTTGAAGGACATTCAAAGCTCTTCTTTGGATGTTTCTGCCTTTTGTTCTGATTCAAGATGATCTCACACTGTTGAGGTCCGGGCTCTGGGGAGGCCAATCCATGACTGATAGTGTTCCATTGTGTGTTTTTCTATCCTACTGACACCTGCTTGTTCGATAGACGATAGACTGAGGCTGTCTACAGGAAGGGACAGAACAGATCTTTTAATGTGTGAGCAAAATGCTGCACATTTTTTAACCAGGCCTTTGTTCCCAGTGCATTATTCTTTTCAGTCATCTACTGAGGTAGCAGCGTCAGTTGCAGTGACACTAGAATGCTGTACAGGCTGATTAGGAAGGCTGGCTTAGTGCTGGGGACTGTCCTGGGTTAGTTATAGTTATTGCTATCTATCTATCTATCTATCTATCTATCTATCTATCTATCTATCTATCTATCTATCTATCTATCTATCTATCTATCTATCTATCTATCTATCTATCTATCTATCTATCTATCTATCTATCTATCTATCTATCTATCTATCTATCTATCTATCTATCTATCTATCTATCTATCTATCTATCTATCTATCTATCTATCTATCTATCATCAGTATTCCACCTAACACATCCTGATGATTCTGGATCCTCAGATCTCAGTGTTGGGTTGGAGAAAACTGACCTATTATAATTTCTTGGTTTACCATCTTGACTCGAGGGCATCTGAATTTTCATAATACCGATCAAAACGCAACCGGCCCGAAACCGTCCTCTTCACTTCTGACTTTATGAAGCTATTTCTCACTGAAGACATGGCTGTGAATTTCAAATAACGGATATTACTTAAGGGATGTTGGGGATGGTGTTCATTAGATGGTGTATCAGGACGCGTCATCTCATGGATGTCTAACTAAACTCCAGCTGCAGTAAAGCACAAGACAAAACATTTCGGCGATGAGAGCATCGAGACTAAGCCAGGAGGCCGGGATAGAGACTGATCTAAACAGAAGGCCCCCTCGCTCACAGTCACACTGCCTTCATCAGCGTGCATGTTACGGTCACTGCAGATTGGACAGGGGTCTTCGCTGTATGTTTGGACAAGCCTGCCAAAACAAAATCCAGCAATAACACCATATATTATTTATTACACGAGAGGTGCTGTTTAGACTGAAGCAGATTTCACTAAACCGAACACCACTGCCAAACAGATAATATGCTGCATTGCAGAATATTCAGATTTCTCTTAAAAAGCTGGAACCTCAAAGACCTCACAGTGAGTTTCTTGAGGGCCATTGCATCTGAACATTTTTAACCCACCTGTTCTGCATAGAGTCAAACTCATTCACAAGCTGTTAACCAGCTGGTATAAAGTGATGAGCAGCTGTTCGCTTCTGTTTCAGGGATTTTGTTGCTGCTCCCGGTTTGATAGACTAAATACACGCTTTCCTATTTTCAGACTTTATGAGGTCTTCCTCTGAATCTGGAAACAAGCAGATCCTCGCTATGAATTTAGTCCTTATCTATCACGATTTGTCAGCTGGAGCCTTGCTAAAAGGTGGGTTTTCATTATAGGTTTTATGGGTAAAAGTGGTGCAGTGGTGTGTTTTTTGTTAGACTCCTCTTGAGTGTAACACTACACCATTACTGGAGCTGAGAATCATAAAAATGTCTACAATAGGGCAGAGCCAAGATCTCTAAGTTATATTATTTAATTTGACTATTGCGCCATAGAATATTTTAGATTTTGCCTGTAGATGGCACTATTGCTTTACTTACACCGCTGATGGGGAGCACGTCAGTGTTTGTGAATGGGGCCGACATAACGTTACAGTACGGTCATGGTTTATACTTTCAATATCATAAGCACTGTGGAGGAATCTATTTTGGTTCGGACCAGCTCCTAGTCAATTTTCCCCACCACTGCATCCCCACCCTCCCTATCACCATCCCTCCCCTCCGCCCTCTTTTCTCCATTCCCTTCGTTTTTGATTGACAGGGTTCTGCTGCAGCAGCTCAGTTCTTCTCTCTAGATGCCCTTATCTTGTCTAACAGTAACTTCTAAGCCCATTTTAGTCTTTGCAGCAATTCCAGGCACCAGCAGGTGTGGATGATTTAATTTAGCCTTGTTTTATCCACAGATGCAAGCTCCAGGGCTTTCCGTGCTGAATCCACCTTGTTAAAAGCTGTGGTGCTCGGTAACATAGGCTTGGATTCGCTGTCAACCCCACTGAATTGAAATCTCTCTCAAAAGTGGAAGAAATATTGAGGTCTGTAGATACAGTACCTTGATTTATAGTTAGTGTTTTGGGGGAATTTGACTACACTGCATCACCTTAGATTTTACAGGCTGCTGTATGCTTGTATGTTTTTCTGTGTGCTGTGCACTATAGTTGCAGTGAGTTTCTCTCTAAAGGATATTAAAGTACAGGCGTACTTACTTTGCAGTTCCAGGAGCATTAAGACCTTTGGGAGTCCTGAAGCAGGCAAAGTGCAATAAGTGTGAAAATGTTGGAGCTTTACTTGTCCGCGTGATATTGAGCACTTGAGGATATTTGGGTCTTTCTCTGTGTGATCTCCTCAACAGAGAACCCAGGGACACTGTAGCTGCAAGCCAGCTGCAGTCTTTTGAAACCGCACCCATAAGGGCAAGATGCGCAGAATTTTATGATGCAAAGCAAAACAAAGCAAAAAAAAGTTGAAGATTTTTTGTTTTGATTTTCAGTGATTCAGGTTTTTGGTTTGGGGTCAACATGCTGTCTTTACTCTGTGGGAAACTGCATGTTGCTTAAAACCTGCATTGCAAAGATACCTAAAGAAGTAAATCTCATATTTTGCTTCATTCCATTTCAATCCTAAAAAACCTGTTTGTATGTACTAAATGTATGTGGAGTAACAAATTATAGGACATAACCTGTGATGCACCATATCTTAGGTTAACAGGCAACTAAAAACCCTGCCTAATTGCAGAAGATGGGATTACTAAGTCTAAAAATCCCACTTTTGGACAGTGTTTAACATGAATAGTCTGTTCTTTGCACCAAACCACTTTCAATTGACCAACCAAAACTGTGCCCTAACTGTGTGGCAGCGATAAATAAAACATGCAGAACTTCAATGACATCATCTCTTTTCCCCAGTTTTGCACTGTTGCAGTGGGACAGCATCTCTAACCACATTTAAGAGATGGTGGGGTGCAGCATCTTTTAAAACATTAAACTCCAACAACTTTTGGCCGTTTGAAATTTAAAAAGGCCATTAAGGCTAATGTGCGCTGGCAATGTTTAATACTGGATTTGGTTTTCACCCACATTGCAGCCCAAGGACTTCAAACACAGGGAAAACCTGTCACAATCAGCCAAATGCAGAGGGTGCGCCTCCAGCCATGTCCAGCACTATCTGCACTATCCCAGCCCACACTGAAAGAGAGGAGGGGGTGCACTCTGGATGTGCTGCCACTCAGAACACTGTCACATAGAAAGGGATCCATTAGGACTCACAGGACCCAACATGCAAGTTGCAGTCCCTAAATAACCTATGCTGCATGTCTTTTGACTGATGGAGAAAACCAGACCAATGACAGGGAGCCTGCATTTGAAAATTATTAAATGAGCACACAGTAAAATGGATCTATTGTGCTCATTTGCAGCTCCATATTTTGGACTGTACCAGAGTGGGTTTGTATGATTCAAAATGATCTTTATTGATCTTATACCGGGCCTTGGTGCAGCTTCTTAGTTCATCCTCTGTGTGAAACAAACAGTTTTGGCTCCCTTTCCTTTCCCTTTAAGCAACCTGTCTTCTGATTGGCTGCCTCTTGCAAACAAAAGATTTGAACAGCAGATAGGTGGGGCTTTGTGCTCACAGCCAGCTGCCTGAAATGTCTGTATTAGGGATAGCTCCTCTCCTTGAAGTCATACAGATCCAAGAGGGTTTTTTTTAAAAGTGTGAAGTCTGTGCCTTTGGCTTACACTGATACGAATATTTCAAACCTTGTGCCCTATTTAATATGAGCATCCACTATTGTAAAGTATATATTATATATGACAGGGGAAAAAAGGAGAAGCATAATGGGTCCCTGTTAAACATATTACACATTTGGGTTTTGTATATGTGGATTGGATTGTGGATTAAAATATATATTGTCATAATATGTATCATAATGATAGTTTTAACAGTTTTCTCACCCATCCTGTCTAAATTATTCATTTGTTCTTGGAGTGACAAATTTTGCAGCTTCAAGTGTGAAACGTGGCGGACATTGCTGGTAATAATTAAAAATGCAGTGTAAACAATACCCGAAATAAGGACAATATGACATTTTAATTTATCTGCTTTAAATAGGTACCCATCAGAACATCAAAGGATGAGAGGTGAAGAGAGACTGATAGAATTTCAAAGAGACAGGGAGAAGGGAGAGGTGTAGTGTTAGAGGGAAAATGAGGGAGAAGTGAATGGAAATGCTCATTTAGCGTGAGTGGAGAATGTTTGGAAAGGAATAAAGTGTTTGTGTAAGAGAGGCAGAGAGAAAGAGAGCGGGAAGGGGAGGAGGAAAGAGGGATGGCTATGCAGTACATCCGTGCGTAAATGTGACCATCCTCGCTGTGTTCCTTCCATCCCTTCATCCCTCCGTCCTCACCCCAGTGGCCGCCAGCGGCTCCTCTCTCCTCCTGCAACCCAGGATCGCCTACTCGGTGGTCGGTGGTCAGTTTTGGACCGTGGAGTCCCGGGTTTCTCGGCTCGGCGCCCTCCTCCAGGGGTTAGGAGGAGCGCCGGGGGCATCCTCGAGGTTTCTGCCGGGCTTTGTGTCCACCGCCAGCGAAAGCCATGGCTCAGAGCGCCAGAGAGACGCGGCTCGACCCGCTCTCGGATGCCTGTGATGCGGGGTCTGATCGCGCCACAAAACACCTTTTTGGATACTATTGCCACTCGTTTTGATGGGACCCGTGAGTACATCTGTCCTCTGAGAATTTCCCTAATCCCCTAATTCTATTGTGCGCAATGGATATTTAAAGCACTTTATTTATCTGTCTACTCCGAGTTATTTACTTACTCGGATCTATTTATTTAATTGATTAAAATATTCAAACTCTGTACAGAATCCTCCTGCAAAGTGCTTAATGGGGATCTAGGGCAATTGAAGACGCGAACAAGCCATGAGTTCGCTGATTCGTCAATGAATGAGTAATGATGAATGAAAGCCCAGATTAATGTTTACCATGTGAAACATCCATCAAGCCCTACCTGAGAGACCACTTTATAAATGAATTTACATAGGCTATGATTCATAAATGGCCAAAAGATTTGAATATATGGTGTGGACAATTAACTGCAAAAACCAGGGCTCTTATCATATATTTACAGTACATTCAAAACCTTAATCGGCCACATTGGGTAATAACTTTTCCAATGCCAATTTGCCATTGCATGACTATATCCATCATAAGTTGAGCCATACTATGCTGATCCCCCACTCTATTGTGTTCTCAGCAGAGTTTCTATATCTAATAGAAAATGTGTCTGAAAGGCTGTCACTGATGCTTGTCAGTCTATTCAAAATGTTTCATTTTACTGTGCCACAACCTTTATCAATCATCTCATTCAAACACGGCTGAATTAACTTGCTAATAGGCTCCAGGCAGCACAGTGGTGCAGTGGCATGGCCAGCCTTTCTTTCTGTTTGCATTGCTCCAGCTTCCTCCCACAGTCCAAAGACATGCTTGGGGATTCTAAATTGGCTGTTGATGTGAGAGTGTGTGGTTGTCTGTCTCTCTGTGTTAGCTCTGTGATGGACTGGTGACCTGTCCAGGGTGTCTACCCCCACCACCACCACCAATGATCCTAACTTGGTTAAGCAGTTAAAAAAATGGATGGCTGAGACCCAGATAAAAAAGAGCTGTCAAACCCAGATTAACTGCCTCTTCCTTCCACTCTCAGTGCAGTCTACATTTTTTAATCTTTTCTAGTATACTCAATTGGCTTGCTTTGGGTTAATTTGATTAAACATTTTTATTTATGAGCACGTAACCAAATTATGAAGGTAAATAGAATGGAAAATAGATTAGAAATGCTTCGTGCTCGGGTTAGAAATCAGGACTCACTTTGAAATCCTCATTACATCTGCCAAGGAGGTTATGTGATTGGTTCGGCTTGTTTACTTGTTAACAGGAGCACTCAAAAAGTCAAACATGGATCGGCATGAAAATCTTTACCAGAGATGGGACTTAGCCCAGCTCACAAACGGCCATCCATCCATCCATCCATCCATCCATCCATTCATTTTTTTCTGCTTGTCCAATTCAGGGTCGTGGGGGCTGGAGCCTATCCAATTGTTATGCAGGACAAAAGGAGGGTTACTACCTGGACAGGTGGCCAGTGTTTCACAGGGCTAATGTTTTCCCAACATTTTCATTAAAATTTGGAGATTTCGGGCACCCTGAGTTCTATGTAGAGCACCACAGAATCAAAATGAGTCTTGAAATCTTTTTCTGTGAGAAAAACATTTCAAATGGTTACATCAGCTATAAAAATCAACACAGATCCATTCATAAAGTAATGGTGGCACCTGAACTCATTTAAAATGCATTGACATCCAGCTGTCCTTTTAACTAAAATCATAGGAGTAACACAATTTTAAAAGAAAATTAACACATTCAGTCAGTGTTTTACTGGGACGGCCAAACCAATTAAAGCCAAACCTTTAATTATTATTCCCCTGCTCTCACATTCACTGCAAAATGCTGCACTGTCACGCTGTGCATTAAGCTAAGAAATATTGCTGTCAATCAGCGCATACAGTTATGGCTTAAGAGTGTTACATAACACAGTCCTGAAGGTGCAAATTGACATCCAGGACTGAGAGTGGATGCACTGCACAAGGAATCAGTGCAAGATCTGTATTTTCTGAACTCTAAATTAAATAAATACAAAAAATACACATAAGTTGTTTAGATTTTTATTTCCTGTGGAATCATCAGGAATCTAATAATATTCATTTAATATTATGCATCTTGGAGGTGTGGTGTTTTCTCCGAGTCCCCCAGAACTGAAGTTTCATGAGATAGCACTGATTTAATTAGATTTTTTTCATTTGGTGTCAACAGCAATCAGTGCTACTCTAATGTGAGAGCAGAGCAGATTGTTTCTGATCACTTCTTACAGTCACCCAGCGGTCCCAGTGCACAGGCTGAAAGAAGGAAATCCATTAGACACACTGTTTGAGTAAGCAGGGATTTCACCCACTTCATTAAGACTTGAGGAGTTGTCCACCTGCTCTTCTTACCAAAAGAAACAGCAAAGCTTACGTTGCATTAGGAACTGGCCCCGGATTTTAATGTTATTGAACCCAGCTAACAAAAAGGGGTGTGCTGTGGACCTGTGCTTTCTGCAAAATTAAAGTTGGGATTATCCAGGAATCAGAAGGTCCAAGGCAGCAGCTCTCAGCTATACAACCCCTGAAAAAGATGCCCCAGGGGAACGCAGTCCACAGAGCACCATACTGCACAGGAAAACTTCCATTAGCCCTCCAGCCTGGATCATTACAGAAGTAAAGCACAAGTTTAAAGTTCCACAGCCAGGATTCATTTCTGTGCGCCTCTTAAATCTGATGTTTGGTAGCAAGTCTGAGACTCTAGTAAATAACACTAAGCTGTAACATAAAGTATAGGCTGCCTCCTGTTTCATCAGGAGGAGGCATCAGATGTTTAGGAGGAACTTTTGCTGTGATGGGGTGAACAGAGAGTCATGCCTCTCTCGCTCCTCTGTTATTAGTTTTTGCTTTTTTTTTTGAATGCCAGGCTTACAAATTTAATGAACTGATTTAATCTGATCTCATTGGCCTGCATGTGCAAAACTTTACCGCTGATTGTCAAAAAATGTTGAGTATGAGTTAGCAAATGGATCTGTGGGGTCCCACAAGGCTCACTGTTGGGTCCATGTTCACGTACATTAATGAAATTTACAATGTGTCCGTCCAGCTTGCTAAAGTTTTGTTTTAATTGTAGATGGCATCTTTCTGTTGGAAACAAAATCTTATAATTCTAAATTTGTAATATTTGGAAATATAGAAAAATTAAGTGCAAATGACGACAGGAATGCCTCAGATAGGAACAGCTTATGCAAGTCAATTTTGGGGAGCTGTTATTGACTGCAAACTGCTGTAAACAGTCTATAAATTATGTTGAACTTCACTGCAGTTATATTGCTGGAAAGGTTATTAGAAATTTAAATTTATTTCCTCTACTATACCCTTCCCTGTGAACATAACCTACAGTGCGGAGGTTTGGGGGAACAACACAACCATAAATCGCATTTTCATACCACAGAAAGGAGCGTTAAGAATTGTGAATACTGACTATCATGAACCAACTAATGATTTATTTATACAGATTTATTCAACACGCTGCTCTCAAGAGGTTTCGTGTACTTTAATACTGCACAAATAATGCATAAAGTAACAAATAAAGGAGGAAATCCCAGGGTTTGTTTGATATTAGAGGCTGCTTGAACTAGGACAAGTGTTGCCTATGTTAGAAAACAAAGAAAAAAAAAAGTTTTCAACAAAATAAAAAAAATATGCAAATCAGTGCAAAAGTTCATTTGTGGAAAAGTAAACTTGATGGTCGAGTGCAATAAGCTGAAGTTTCAGCACCTTTTCAATCAGAAAAACGTAAGTTTTCATTTTTGATTCATCACATGTTTTTGAATTGCACGTATTTAACATTCACTCAAACCAAAGTAAAATGATGCTTCTTGCTATAAAAGGCCCGTAATAACAGCAGCTTGCAATATCAGAATTTCAATAAGTGGCTTCAATAAGCCCTGATTAAACATGCCAAAGTATTAATCATAAACTGAATCAGCCACAGGGGATAAACGCATGAATAGAGTCGATGAATGTTGACTTTTGATGAGCAGAAGTTCTTCATGCTTGAACAACTGCATGTGAATGATGTCTAGAATGATGGTAACATCGAGCTTTTCATTCATGAATTCCCTTTTGCTCCCAACCTTTGACGGGCCATCGGTAAAAACACGAAGGTGGAATTTTAATGAGGGGCATCTCCGAGCTCATACAACAGTATACCTGTACGACACAGTCAGTGTGGGTGCTGTCAGGAAACCGCTGAGGGGTAGGAATTTAGAGACTTAAATATAATATCAGGGGAGAACCATCTGTGCCTTTGTCACACGTTTTACTGGTTTGAGCGCTCAGTGAGAGAATAGAGGACCTGTTCTTTACAACTCACAGTGACTCCTCAAATATATACAATTAACTACCAGCTGAAATGCTGAGCAGAAGATCAGCTTTCAGGTCAGGATCTGGGATCGCCCGTCTTTTTCATACAAAATTAAAGGAGGAAGATAAAGCAGGGCCACTCCGAGGGATTTCGTGATTTTCTTTCAGGAGAAAGCTTAAAAAGGTAAAAGATTTCTCATTCCACCTCATATGTGTTTAAAAATACAAAGCCAGCCTTTTAATAACAGTTTGATAGCAAATCTCAGAAAATGTTGAGGGCTGATATATCACTCAGTGCCACCACAGTGTCATTATAGTGACAGATTCTTTTTAAAACTTTTTGTTAAACAAACATTTCAAAGTATTTTTTGATTGCTAATTTCCAAAAATACTATTTAGACTCCTCATTCCCTCTTAATTGTTGGTTGAGTGTGAGTTTAGATTGTGTGATGCTCTGACAAAGGTCTGCTTGTTTGTAACAACAGCCCCTTTAACTTACTCTCACCTTGCTACTGCTGGGTTGGACCCCCTTTTGCCTTCAGAAATGTCTTAAATCTTCATGGCACAGATTCAACAAGGCGCTGGAAAAATTCCTCTGAGGTTTTGGTCCATATTGACATGATAGCATCACACAGCTGCTGCAGATTTGTCAGCTGCACATTCATGATACAAATCTCCTGTTCCTCCACATCCCAAAGATGCTCTACTGGATTGAGGGCTGGTCACTGTGGAGGCCTTTTGAGTACAGCGAACTCAATGTCATGTTCAAGAAACCAGTTTGAGATGATATGAACTTTGGGATATGGTGCGTTATCCTGCTGGAAGCAGCCATCAGAAGATGGGTACGCTGTGATCATAAAGAGCTGGACATGGTCCCCAACAGTACTCAGGTAGACTGTGGTGTTTAAACAACGGTCAGTTGGTACTGAGGGGTCCCAGAAAATATCCCACACAACATTACTCCACCAGCCTGAACCATTGATACAAGGCAAGATGGATCCATGCTTTCATGTTGTTTATTCCAGAACAGAAAACAAGACTCATCAGATCAGACAATGTCTTCCTGGCCCAGTTTTGGTGAGCAATGTACAAATTGTAGCCTCAGCTTCCTGTTCTTAGCTGACAGGAGAGGTACCCGGTGTAGTCTTCTCCTGCTGTAGCCCATCTGCTTCAAGCTCCGACATGCTCTTTTGCATACCTTAGATTATAACAAGCCTTTCTACCTGCTCGAAGCAATCTGCCCATTCTCCCCTGACTTTCTGACCACAACATTTTCACTCAGAGAACTGCCGCTCAGTGAACATGTTCGCTTTCTCAGGCCGCTCTCTGTAAACCCTGAAGATGTGTTGGTGGGAAAATCGCAGAAGATCAGCAGTTTCTCAAATCCTCAGACCAGCCCCTTCAGCACCAACACTCATGCCACATTCAAAGTCACTTAAATTACCTTTCTTCCTCCATTCTGATGCTCACTTTGAACTTCAATTGACCGGTGACTGCATGTTTTATCATAACATGAGATTTGTTTGTATGGAAAGTCCAGTCAAAGAACAGGAATTACAGGTGTGAATGAGGCCGACAATCATCAGGCGCACTTTGCGTTCATCCCTTTGCTTGGTGCAAATGCAGTTTCTATCAGATTTCTACATCATAATTATTGTGTCAAAAAAAAAAAATAGAAGATAACTTTATTGGTTGTGTGTTGTCTGATTGGACAAATGAATAAAATCCAAATTAAATGTGCATGGTAACTATACAAATACATACAGCAAGAACAATTACACAGTTAATCATGATATTATCTATGCAGATTTTTAATACATCAGCGCATCATTTTTAAACATCACAGCTATCATCAGCGCACAATTACTGTGACACCTGAGCTCTACAGCGCGACCACATTCTGAATAAATAACATCAGCTGAAAGGTCAACAGCAAGCCCAACAAAAGCTGCAAGAATATATGTAAATGTATGCATCGGCTGTCAGTATCCAGACAATGTGTCAGATACAGATCAGATGTTAATAACAGGTGATATTTTAGGGGTATACCATGGGTCACGCTGTTGAGAAAAGACTAAAACCCACATAGAAAAATAGCTCAGGCTTGAAGGGACTGAAAATGGCACATTAATAGCTAACACTGTTAAAAAAAAACACACACAAAGTACTACAACAATGAAGGCAGGAAAGACATCACCAGAGCAGAGAACGATGTCACTAAGAAGTTTTGAAGCTGATCCGGAATGAAAATGTGTTTTCAGTTACAGTCGAGGAAATGCATCAGACAGCCGGTTTAATGACAATTCCTACTCTGTCAGATTTTCTGTCTTTATTTGTTTTGTTCCTTTTGATTTCATTGGCAGCGACTCTCACGCCATTACACGTTCTGTTCTAAACGAATGCTAGATTAAACACCTACCAATATGTTTGGCTTACAGCATGTTTGCAAAATGATCAGTGTTTCAAAAGGGGTTTCAGCAAAGATGCGCTGGGTGCTGAGCTGTGACTGGCTAAATGCCAGTTGCACAAAAAAAAAGGTTACAGTGTAAGGTAAAGTCACACACAGTGCTTGTGAAGGTGGACTTTTTTGACCTCCTAATTTTAAATTATGTGAAAAATGTAAAAAAGAAAGAGTAAAAAATGAGAATTTCTTTTATATATATATATATATATATATATATATATATATATATATATATATATGGCTTACAGCAAATTTATATATATATATTATTGGATCTACAGTAATTATAGCTCAATAGACGCCTCCTAACGAGATGCTCTTTAAGAAGTGCTACAAACAAACATGTAATATTTGCGGCTTGTGCATGTGTGTGTTAGGCTTACATTGTGTGCGAATGTGCTGTGGCAGGCTGTCGCTGTCAGTGTTATCAGTAGCAGGGTTTGTCGGGGTTCCCTGAGCCGCTCAGAGGCTGAGTCTGAGCGGTTTTGTAGTGCAGTTCACACGTTATTACACCTGGATTGTGGTGTGGATGTGACAGGCCTGCCTAGCGCCTAGGGAATGAGCAGAAAATAAAACAACACAAAATACTATCACGGCATAAGGCCAAAAGGAAAATGAAGGGGCACAGGAAACGGTTTCCTCTGTAAGCAGATCACGTCTCTGAGGGAAAGTGTCCATGTAACCACGAGGCTGATACCACCATATGTGTGTAATGGGCTCTGCAACCTTGCACACAGTATAGAAGCAAAAAACATCACATATTTAGGTGCAAAGATGTGATTCAGCACTCGCAGGAGACTCTTTCTACTCCATTCTTTACATTTTTATGGGATTAAAAGTGCAAAGAGGCTCAGTGATAATTTGTTTTTGAGCAATCACTCAGCTTTGTATTGACAGTGCATAAATATACCATCTCTCTGTATTTCCAAAATGATGAATGCAGCATATGGTGAAGTTGTCCACAGATGTTGTGTATATGTGGTAAGGGTGTATTTCCATGGTTTGGATTAAGCTCTTTTGTTCCCATTAAGGAGAATTCTGAATGCTGGTTCCTTGGCTGGATAACAACCAAGCTAATCGGAGCTTTGGATGCGGGATTAAGAATGTGGATGTCATCTTCTAGAGCCAGAAAATTAACTGCATCCATAACGAGTGACAGAAAAATGGCCACAAGCAAAGCAAGAGGCTGAGGCTGATGTGCTGTCAAAACATATTGTTTTGTTTGCTGACGGTATGCTGTGGGGTTTTTAACATAGTAGTACTATGGAGCAATGCTTTCATGAATGTGTTGCTCACCATAGGCTGTATATAAAAGATGGGTGTAGCCACTATGATGTCATCCATCAAATTTAGCATTTTGGATATTCTTTTTGCTATCTAAAGTTTTTGCTACTTTTCGCTATTGGAGCCCATTAGCTTTCACAACCAACTGGCCGCCCAGAGATTCAGCGTGCAACACGCTCAACTTCGTGGAGAACACTTTAGATTGCAAGTCTGACTCAAACTGGCTGCAACCACTCTCAGACAGATTGGTGAAGGTTTGCAAATGATTTCCACCTAATTTATAAACGTCGACAGATTGCCAACACACTGCAACCAAGCGCAACTTGTCTGTGACGTATCTCGTTGCAATAGGTGACTCGACTCAGCTGGTTGCCAACTGGTTGTATTCTAATTATATTCCTGTGTAAAAGCAAGGCTGCTGAGCGTGTATGTCATTTTGCACTTAAATCGCCATCATGCCACAGCTACGTCACTAATTTTGGCTATGCCACGGTCTTAAACCGCTGTTTGTCCTTATCTCTTTGTGTGTTGCCGCTTTGGACTTATATGCATTCATGCATGCATCCTGCACGTTCTTGTTTTAATGAATTTAACCAAGGAAGACCAGGAAGAAGGCTAAACAAGAATTGGCAAATAACTTTCCTCCTTTAGGCTTCCATAAAACTTCACAGGGTGTCTTTAAACTAACAGTTCCCAGCAATGTCTATCCTAGCTTCTGTTTTAGCTGAAAACGATGTTTAGCCCACCGACAAGTTGTGCCAAAGGAGAACAGAGGTTGAAATAGACAAAATCTGGTCATCTCCTGTTCTAACATGACCCAAAATACAATGTTGCCACAAATGGTTCTGAAATATCATTGTCAGCAATTACATATGGGCAACCATACAGTATCTGGTATTTCAGTTTCTAAAAATACAAATTCCATTTTTTTTCAGTCACATTTTTCTACGAAACTTTAAGAGTCCCAGTAAAACATCCTAATTTTGCCTCATACGAAAGACCACCATTGTTCTTTTTCAAAATAGGCTCACAGCCTTTAAATATTAATATATTCCTTCCTTCATTCTTCCATTTAATCATTTCAAAAGTACAAGGCTATTTTTCTTGGTGAAGTGTTTCATCAAATCCCATTATATTCTGTCACACTCTTTAGAATCGCCAGCTTCTTATGTTCAAAATCATGTACACCCCCCCACTGCCTGACAGAGCAGCTTGAATGATCAGATGCTATTACAGTCATTTCTACAGTAGCACACCTGGTAAAAACTGACAAGAAGGAGCTGGCACCAGCTCGACTGTTGTCAGTATCGATCCACCTGGCATTGTTTGAGTAACATGGCTCCACACTTGTTACAGCTCGAGCTCCACTGTGGTTTGCAGGTGCTCAGAACGTGATTGTGCCATGTTGGCATTTTCTGAGAAATGGTGATAGAGCTCAAAAAATCAGCAAAAACAGGCTTTCAGAGGCCTCACAGCTGTCCTCCGCAACAAAATTATACCTCCCTGATTGATATGGACTCCCTCTGCAGTCACTGGCACTGTATGGCCTTTATACAGAGACATACATTTCCTCCTACATACTGTGGAGACATAATGGCCATGATGGATAGATAAGTGAAAATAATGTTTGAATTAATTTACTTGTGTTGTTTGTTTTGTAGGTGGTGGAAATGAAAGAAATGGATGCATGCCTGTACTCCACAGTCTTTTTCTTTCATTCGGTACCCAGAGCTTATACAGCTTTGCCTCCTAGCAATCATAAAAAAAATGCTCTTTAAAACAACTGCCAACGTTTAGGGAAATACATACAGTACCAGTCAAAACTTTTGACTGGTACTGTACTTCACTGTTTTGCCATGAGTTAGCTGTGAGGTTACAGGTCGCTAGCTAAAAGGTCGCTAGGTAAAACTGTGTATTACAATTCAGGGCTGCAGCTGAGGTGGAGCCAGCTCTCAGCTAACCCAGCACTTTATAATTTAAATTGATTTCAATTTGAAAATAACTGGTAATCCACATTTTCAGAACGGTAAGCTGTGGTTTCACAAGAGTATGTGCAGGACAATTTCTTTGAACGGCGTAGCGACTTCCTGGAGACCAATAAAAATACAACTTCCTGTTATCACCTCATTATCTTCCCTCTAATTAGCTTTATGTTAAGATATGCTATTCACACTGCAGGTTTATACATACGGTAGAAAAAAGAAAGCAGCATTCATCTTCTCATCTAACTCGCAAAAATTGTGGCCTTCTCATAGCCATGTGAAAAAGAAGGTTTTCACAGGAGTCTATGCAGTCCTGTCAAAAACGAAATACATCGCATAATTCAGTAGCTTGTAGAACCACCTTTAGCAGCCATTACTTGAAGTAATAATTTTCTGTGTGACCTTGACTCTTTCATATTATTATGAAGGAATTTTGGCCCACGTTTCGTTACAACATTGCTTCAGTTCATTGAGGTTTGCAGGTATTTATTTATGCACAGCTGTCTTAAGGTCCCATCACAGCATTTTACTCAGGTTGAGTGTGGACTTTAATTGGATCATTGCTACACCTTGATTTTTTCCCAACAATTCTTTTGGAGATTTCCTGTTGTGCTTGGGATCACTGCCCTGTTTTGGCCAAGCTGTCAGACAGATGGCTTCACATTTGACTCTAGAATATTTTGGTATACAGAGGAGTTCATGGTTGACTCAATAACTCCAAGGTGCTCAGGTCCTGTGGCTGCAAAACAAGCCCAAATCATTACCCCTCCACCACTGTGCTGACAGCTAGTATGAGGTGGTGTGCTGATATGCTATGTCTGGTTTTAACCACATGTGGTGCTGTGCATTATGGCCGAACATCTCCACTTTGGTCTCATCCGTCCAAAGGACATTATTCAAGAAGTCTTGTGGTTAGTTCAGCTGTAGCTTATACTGTGCTGCCATGTTCTTTTTAGAAAGAAGAGGCTTTTTCCTGGCAGCCCTTCCAAACAAGTCATACTTTGTTCAGTCGTTTTCTAATTGTACTGTCATGAACTTTAGCATTTTAACCTGCTAACTGAGGCCTGTAGAGTTAATTGAGCATTGCACGGTCTGACCTTTGGGGGAATTTACTGGGGTGCCCACTCCTGAGATGACTGGCATTGTCTTAACACACACACATGGATTCTCGAGACCAGCAAACGGCCAAAACTTCTGCTTTTTTAAAGGTGCTCACACTTGCTGATGATCAGTTAAAAGGTGCAATTGATTAGCAGCAACTAGCTGCTACTAACCCTCTTCCTATGGACGCAGCAAAGGTGTCCTAAATTTTTCACAAGTGTGCCTCGAGTGCTGTGAAAATTTACTTTCCCCCATTACTACATAACTGTAAATCTAATTTTTGAGTCATAAATATAAAATGACACAATATGAATGTATATTTTTTGTCAGTTAATTATTCTGATTTGCAACTTCAATGTACTGCTTCAGAGAAGAATGTGACTTTCTGTGAGCCTCCAGCGCTGAAAGGTAGTTTGTTTTTAGGTCTGAGCGATGCTTCAAGGTCTAGCAAGAGCATTTACACTGGACATGCTTTATTAAAGTTCAAATTGTAAATTTCATTGCCCCCTGTTCTTCGTGTAATCTCCCTTACTCCTCTTCTATTGATTCATCTATTCCTGCTCCTCTCATTCAATCATTTGCTCTCATGCGTTCTCGTCCTGTATTGCTCACATTCTTCAAAGAGGTTGCCCCAGTCCTCCAGATTCATTTATGCACGGACTTTAATGATCTCAATGGAATGAATGTCTTGAGTGTATGAGTCAGTTATCACACCTAACTCAATATCTCATAATGAATTATTCAAGGTCGTCCCCATAACTTGAGCTGTCAAGGCTCTGGCTTACATCATAGCCTGCTAGTCAAATTTTTATTTTTTTTTTTTAGAGTCCCGATGCGTTTAATTTTATAATTTCAACAGTAGATTGGAATATTTTATTAAGTCCATCTCAATTTGTGACCAACTTCTCAATAATAATAACAAAAAATAAGAAACAAATCGATTCTAAAATTCTTTGGACATCAAAAAACAAAATAAAAGTGAAAACAACAACAACAGCATGCAGCCATCAGAAGACGGGGGCACCGGGACGCACAGTCATCAGCAACAACACTCAGCTAGGCTGTGACATTTAAACAATGCTCAGCTGGTAGTAAGGGGCCCAGAGTGTGCCAAGAAAATGTCCCCCACACCATTAAACCACCAGCACCAGCCTGAGCTGTAGATACAAAGCAAATTCTGACCCTAACATCTGACCAGGCAACATTTTTCCAGTCTTCTGCTGTCCAGTTTTGTTGAGCCTGTGCAAATTGTAGCCTCAGTTTCCTGTTTTTAGCTGGCAGGAGTGGCACCCTGTGTGGTCTTCTGCTGCTACAGACCATCTGCTTCCAGGTTTGGCAGTTTGTGCATTCAGAGAAGCTCTTCTGCATAGCTTGTTTGTAATGACTGGTTATTTGCGTTACTGCTGCCTTCCTATCAGCTTGAAGCAGCCCCCCCCCCCGACATAAACAAGGCCACATAACTGCTGCTCACTGGAAATTTTCTCTTTTCAGACCGTTCTCTGTGGTGGGAAATGGTTGAGGACCAGCTAGTCAGGACTAACAGCCATGCCTAGGGTTGTCAGAAAATTTATACTCAATACTAAAAATCAATATCGGATTATATACACATTTGCATCAGTACCAGTACAATCAATGCTGTCTTTGCCTCTTCTAGCTGATACACAAATTTACACATTAAACCTCCTGGCCTCACTAGCAGTTTAACAAGTTCACAATAACAACACTGAATAACATTTTATGAGGAATTTCAAGCTTCCAGTTCATTATTTCAGTATATTATTATTAGAATTAATAGAAAAAATATATTAAACAGAATTAATTTAGTAACTGATTTAATGCTAACTATTAAGATATTATTTAGCTTGGAGAATTGGACATGCTAGCATGTTTCTGACTGGCTAATTGGTTAACAGTTAGCTAAGTAGCTTTTATTATAGTATAACAACTAAAACTTTCCCCCAAATCTGAAAATGTTAATTGTTTTTTGTTTTTTTTAAAATTTAACCTCCCGTAGATAGCACAAAGACAATAGGGGGCAGACACCTAATCACATTTGGGCAACGCAAATAAGACGCTAAAAATAAATAATTTATATGAAAAAATTGCAAAGAGGTGATTTCAAACTAACACAGTGATTTCTACACAAAATAAATCTTAATAATATTAACTACTGCCCCAGGCTGACACAAAGAATTTCCTGTTCTGATGTCAGTCTGACACGACTATTGAAAGGTTAAGTAAGGTTTAATTATGCGGTAGAAAATCATAAAATATGTGATTAAAAAAACCAAAACAATTGAACATGCAAAAAACTCTTAGAATGCAGGAGAGGGTGCAGAGTGCAGAAGACGAACAAAGAAAAGGAAAGATTATTTTTTTAAGTTCATTGAAAAGCAGCGGGCAAGTTAAATTCTCCCCAAGGACAGCGCTTCAAAGTGAGAAGAAGCCTTTTAGAGCCAAACACACAGTGAGAGGGAGTACTGAATAAAAAAGACAACGTGGATGAAATTTTAATGTAATATCCTTTGGAGAATCTTGGTGAACCTGCAGGTGCTGACCCCAAAACATGCTCACAGCTTCAGCAGGTTTATGCTGTAGTTGGATAGTAATTAAGTATTTTACCAGCATTTAACAACAAGGGAAAGCATCTTGAGCTTTTTTTAATCCTCTAACTGCTCTACAACTTTCTTATGCTCTCATCCCCGTTATGATTGTCCCTTTTCCTCCCTTGTGTCTTCCCTCCATCACATTCCCATCTTTCCTCCACCCAGACAGTAACTTCGTCTTGGGGAATGCTCAGGTCCAATGTCTGTATCCCATTGTCTACTGCTCCGATGGTTTTTGCGAACTGACCGGCTTTGCCCGCGGCGAGCTGATGCAGAAGAGCTGCATGTGTCACTTCCTGTACGGGAGCGAGACCAGCGACCCCCTCACCATGCAGATGCAAAAAGCTCTGGATGAACGCCGGGAGTTCAAGACTGAAATCATTCTGTACAAGAAGAGTGGTAAGACTTGATTGTTGGAACACACTGACAAATGAAATAATGTTTATTGCAATAAATCAAACTATGTTTGTATTGTATTCTGATCTCTTTTCTTTGAAAAGGCTCCAAGTTCTGGTGTCTGTTGGACATTGTTCCCATCAAGAACGAGAAGGGCGAGGTGGTTCTGTTCCTGGTCTCCCATAAGGACATCACAGAAAACAAGGACCAGGACCATGGCAATGAATCTGACATTGGTGAGATAAGCATGAAAACAAAAGTGAGGCGTCATCCACTTCCTCTCTTATTCACATGAAATGACCAAGCATTAGGCAGACATTAAAGAGCAGCAGTCACACAACATACTTGCCTATCGCCACTTCAAGAACTGATCAGCTGCTACGCATTTAAAAGTAAGATTAATTAAGGTTTAAGTCACTTGAAACATACAACAGATAAAATAATGACCTCTTTTGCAGTATTGTGCATGAACTTATAAAACACAAAAGTACAGTGTTTTGCACATGAATGCACTAGCACATATTCACTGAACAAATACACTTTTCATCTGAAGAACATGATGCAAGCATACAATGAAGTGCACGCGCTTCACATGATGCACTGTAAATAATGCAGCTAATCAGCGTAGCCACTGCTAGCGGTTCAGGCAAAGCAGCTAACACAGAACTGCTGCAGCCATCTACCTGAAGAAGTTTTATGAATGAATCGGTGCAGCTTCTGACAGAAAGTCAGCCAAATCAGCAAGAAATCTGAAACACCGCACTGAGTGAAAGCATCAGCCAATCAGTTAGAGAGTGATGGCTGCAAGAAATCAGTACCAAAGGGTCAGACAGTGCGCAAACAGCCCCTAAACTTACTGACCCAATGTGTTTTGGGTTGTCCTGCTTTCCCAAGTGGCAAACTCAATGTTATGTGGGATTTAAAGCACACATCACGATCTCCGTGTGCTACTTTGCTTGTTTTTCTGAGAGGGTCCAAATGAGAGGGCTTCAATGTGGACACCTAAATTTCAATGTATGAGTTTGTTTGCTTTGAATCAGCACGTAATGTTTGCTATTTGCTAAAAGCTGATTTTCTATATGTTTGATTGAGGGATGTAAAAACATCACCAGCTCCACAGCAACACATTCAATGTTAACATGATGCACTGCAGCTGCAGGAGTAAATGTACAGTATCGCTTCACTAACCTGATGCCATCATCACCTCGCAGATTGTGTAATACTTTACATTACCTCATACATTTAGATCACGCCTTTCCATAACTTTTGGGAACAGTTGCAACATAAAGAGAAGCACATTCGCTTTAAAGTACAGACCTCAGTGGATCCAAACTACTTCTGTAATGTTCAAGTAAACCAGACAACAGTCATCCTTGAGCTTTCTCCCATTTGCCACCTGTCCCTTTTTAGATTCAATGTGCAGGTTAGCACGAGGAGAGTTTCTGCCACATTTGTGCTTTGTTCTCCTGTGATGTGCCCTTGTTTTCAGATGAGGAAACTGGTCTGGAGATCCGCCAGATCAGCCACCCCCCAGGCTGTAACATGGAGCGCCGGCGCAGTCGGGCTGTCCTCTACCAGCTGTCGGGACACCTGCAGAAACAGGACAAAACCAAGAGCAAGCTGAAGATCAACAATGTGAGATGTGAAGTTTTATGTGGAGTTTAAATCATCAACAGAAAATCTCTGGAGTTTGGAAAAAAAGGCGACTGGACTTCTTTAAGTTTCTTGCAGACATTTCACCTCTCATCCAAAAGGCTTCTTCAGTCTTCAAGAAACTTAAAGAAATCCAGTCGCCTTTTTTCAGGCTCCAGAGACTACCATGACCCGCATGACTGAGAACCTACACAGATGGGGTTTTTGTAATTGACAAACAACTCCTGCTCCTCAGAGGATGAACCTTTTCAAATATAAATACCCTGCGATGGCCTTTCGTGTACTACCCGAGTAAGGCTTTATTAAGGCTAAAAGTAGCAGTGTCATCAGCGTGCTGTTTGCTCTGCTCAACACTTTGTCTCTGTAGGGAACACTGCAGCCTCCAGGAGAGTGCAGCTGAAGAGGAAGAATATAAGATGTCAGGATTTTACTGGCATTTACTGATTAAGGGGGTTGTCATGGTTTCAAGAGCTTTGTTTGCACTATAAATGCAAGCAAAGCGACTGTGACCTGCATTCTAATTCACAAAGATGAACACTTGTAAATTCAGACAACCTTGAATGAGATAAAGAATGAAAAGCTGCCTTCACCGTGCGAGGAACAGCAGGAATATCCATTCGTTTTCAGTTTGACCAGTTTCATTTAGATTTGATTCTAAGTCTCATTCACACCAATCCAGGGGAACCATAAATTAAATTTCACATCTAGAGCTAAAGATGAAATATTTAGTGGAGATGAAAGGCCCCCCATTGTTAACTTGGCAAATAGGTAATGCTAATATTGTTAATTCATGCTCATTAATTCTCCTGTGTGTGTGTGTGTTTCTGTGCATCACATCAAGAGTGTTCTTGGAGCCAATGCAAACCCGGTCCCTGAGTATAAGGTGGCTGACGTCCAAAAATCCCGTTTCATCCTTCTTCACTATGGTGCGTTCAAGGCCGGGTGGGATTGGCTGATCTTGCTGGCCACTTTTTACGTGGCCATCACCGTTCCCTATAATGTTTGCTTCACTGCTGTGGAGATACGAGAGGACGGCGCCTCGGCGGCTCGAAACCCTCCGAGTGTCAGCGATATCTTGGTGGAGATACTTTTTATCATTGGTAAGCCTGCTTTAAGATGCTCCCTCTACAACATCATGCTTAAAAATAACGACCTTTTCTATCTTAATTGGTCCATTTAGATGCACTTTGTATAACACTGCCGCACGAGTTCTTGTATTGGATATGAGCTATATGCCACTTGACGCTCCTTAACAGCTCCCACTTCCTCTCTATGTAAACCTTTTGCCTCCCCTCTGTCAAACGGGTCCACTAAGTCACCTTAAGGAAGGCTTATTAAAGGAACCTTTTTTTTTTTTTTAAATGCTGGCTTGTCTTTACTTTTACAGAGGCCTTCAGCTCTCTGTAGGAAACATCTGTTTAAATGAATTAAACAGGGCCAATAATATGAGCCTGAAAGCTATACATTATAAAGTATCCTTATAGAACCAACACACTTTTATTTACAAAGGCCCAGATCACATATTTGTGTCGAACAGTCTACGCAACAAACAATACCCGCTGTCCTCAGCCCTCAAAAAGGCCTTTCAGTCAAAAGGGGCTATTAGTGTCCATGTGACTCCACATTTCCCATCACAGCTGCACTAACCGGGTCATCCAGGCCTCTGTTTTGTTCCATTTGCAACAAAACATGAATACAGTTTGTATTTAGGTAATCTGGGTCAGTCTGGAAGTGGAACTTGTAAGATCAGACTGCTTTAAAAGCCACCAGGAGCTCATTTTAGTAACTCATGTAGGCTTCTATTCAGCTATGTCCACGGGATTTATCTCATCTCTTTAATGCAGGCTTTTGGTGGGAGTAAACTGAGAAAATTGGTGCCAGTCTCATGTCAGTGTACAACCACAGCCAGCAGCTGGTTAAGATAAAGACTTTAAACAGGAGAAAACCGAGCCCATTAGATTTTAATCGTTGGCACGTTATTACAGCATCCAAACCTCATGATGACTTTCATGTGCTTTGTTCTAGATATTGTGTTGAACTTCCGAACAACTTATGTGAGCACATCTGGTCAGGTGGTCTACGATGCCCGATCCATATGTATTCACTACGTCACATCCTGGCTGGCTGTGGATCTAATCGCCGCCCTGCCCTTTGACCTGCTCTATGCCTTCAATATCAGTGTGGTGAGTCTGCAGCAGTGATTTTTAGTTGGTTACACAATGGCGAGAATGGAGGGAAACTGCAAAAATCCTGCATGCTTGCACTTTTGTATGTTTTTAGGTATGACTTATGTGTGTTTATGAGTACGTGATGTGAAAGTAGAGGCTCTCAGGGCCCTGCTAGACGTAATAGACCTCATTCTTTTATCAATAGCACTCTCCTGCTGTTCAGCTCTCTTTCACCACTGATTTAATAAGACCATTAAAGAGCCTGCAAACGCACAGTGGTCACCAAGACAAAAACACCTGCACTTAAACTCACAAAAACCCTAGCAAAGATCCCTTTGCATCTGAAATGGGACTAACTGACAATTTTGTCTTCTTTATTTCGTTGAACTGTTGGTCTTCCTTTGCAATTTTTTTTTTTTTTTTTTTTGCAGTAGTAGCTACAAGGGAGGAAAACAGAGCACGTTAGCATCAACAAGAACTCATTATTAGGTAACTGGCAATTAAGTTGATAAATGAGTACACTGAGGACAAATTACAGTTTGAGACAAGTAGATTAGCCAGATGATGCTCAGTGTAGACTCTGCCTACTGGCTCATGATGATACACTAAAGAGAAATCTAAAGGATCACAAGATGGCAAAATTGCTCTGATTCCACAAAAGGCTTTATATAATTTTTTAACATTAGTCTAATAATGCTATTTTTTTTTTACTGCTTTTTATAAAGCCTTCTTTTTACTCACAACTCATGTCAACACTGCTGTTCTGCTGTTTCTCAGGAATAAATGTGTATTTTCAGGGGTTGCAAGTGCAAAAGGTTGTGCGACCCCTGATACAGAGGAAAAGACTTCTGGTATTTCTTTAAGGATTCACAGCTTTGGCCCCAGTTATGTGATTAATCGGTTGTTCTTCTGAATAGAAAGTCAAAGTCCTGATGTGACAAGTGGAGTTTATTGTATATTGTCGACCATTTACCCAAACTTGCTAAATATATGCATACTATTTAAAAAATACCTACCTCTTGTGCCAAGCTGACTTCAGCAAGGCACATAATTCCTTATATGTTTACTGTGCACTGGCTGATGTGAGTTGACAGAGTGCAAACCAGATGAGGGGCAACCAATCAGAAAAAAGTGGGATTGTAGGGAGTGGGTTGGGGGGTGCTTTAAAGAGACAGGAGCCAAGTGGATGAACTGAGCAGGTAAAACCATAAAGCATATGCATAAAAAAAGTGTTTGGTTTTTGGGGTTTTTATTTTAGAGAGGACTGTGAATCATGCAAACCCACTTTAGCAAAGTCCCAGAATAAAGAAATGAGGTGGAAATAATCATAATAAGCTGTTAAAAAAAGGTGAAACATTGCAGTTACAGTTCCCGTGAAGCTGGATGTTATCACAGCTGCTGAGGTCTTATTTGTCTTATTTGTTTGTGTAAAGCCAGATCTGCATACAGTGTGTGATAAGCATGGCATGGGGTTGGGGGGTGGGGGGTTGGGTATTGTTATATGCTATGGCTATTTGTTTTGAGTAACATTTTGCAGCATTTTTACCTATGATTAGAATAGGGTGAAGCAGAGTAATTGTACACCTGTTTATTCTTTGCTGAATATGAATCACGTCCAGGTTTCCAGAATTAATTCTTGTCTCTGTGTGGTGTAATCCATCATCAGCTCTGTGACACCAGGGCCGATTCAGTGAACGGGCTACTAATTAGGCACTGAAATAAGGAAGGAATTGCACAGAATGGAAAAAATCAATAAAGTGAACATGTTTGATGAGGTAAATTTGTGCATTAGGACTTCTTCAGTAAAGTATGATAACATCAGTTGGAGTTTTCCCTGCCTACTGCAGCTGATTTTGTACTAATTGTGAATTTACTCCAAATTAAATATGGTGTCTTGGGTTATTTTAACTTAATCTGTGTTGCAAGGCTACTGAGACATTTTTGGCTGTTTTTCCACACCGTAAATAGGTTTGCGCGCCAGGTCCCTCAGTAACATAGCTCACCATCAAGGTGACTGATTAAGACTGTCAGTGTGCACGGGTACTTCTAATTACTAACCTTCCCCAGCTCCAGATGTGAAAAGATTAAACCTGACTATTTCTATTTTAAGTCGCAGCAAATATTCTACTCTACCTATCCAAGAGTAACTAATCCCATCCTAATGAGCTCCACTTGTCATGTTTCATGTTGCAAGTGTTCACTTTCCCTCTTGTCTCTAACTCGCAGAACTTTGGCGTTCACATGCTGAAGACGGTGCGCCTGCTACGCCTTTTACGCCTCCTGCAGAAGCTGGATCGATACTCCCAGTACAGCGCTGTGGTCCTCACGCTGCTCATGTCCACGTTTGCACTGCTGGCCCACTGGATGGCCTGTGTCTGGTACTTCATCGGACGCAGCGAGATTGAAAGTAATAGTGTCACCTCCTGGGATATAGGTTTGTGTCTATGTGTGTATTACAGTTTCTTTTAAAGATTTGAGTGGATTTATTTGATGGGGAGAAAGGCTCTGATAGTGAAAAGGATTATGACTCAAGCAAACAAAAATGCTGCAATTTGTCGCAATTTAAGCATTTATAACTAAAAATACACATATTGTGCTTAGCATCAAGGACAAAGACCCAAACCAAGATCGTGCATATCATTTTAAATGCTCCAGAGCAAAGCATGAAGGCACACTTTTATGTGCAGCTTGTATGTGTGTCCTTTCACTGAGAAAACACTTCTAATTATGGTGATCTGTTTCTCCTCCTACCGCGCTCACCGGTGCCAAACAACAACAATACTGCGAGGCGCATGGGGTGCCGGTGTTTATCCTGTTCAAGTGATTTAACGCAACAAAGCGGAATGAGACACGAGACTAGAGAGGAAGAATAAAGGTGAACAGTGGTCAAAAATGTATAGTTTTTTCTGATTCATGGATGCACATGGCTACAAATGTGCACATGGGGTGGGTTAAGGTGGAGAAGTGGATCAGCCATTTATCATAGGGTTGTAATTGAGCTAGCACAAATTGCTCCTGATGAGTAGGCTTGTTCTCCACTAGTCAAGCTTAATGAGTGTCGCCTGTATGAGGTTTAAAAGCTCTCTTACCAGTTTATTTATGTACCATTACACAAGTCAGGTCTTGTGTTGCTACAACTCAGACAAAAAGCTGTGTTTTACATTAAAAATTACCATGTTCTGATAGAGACTCAACAGGAAAGAAGAAAAGGCCTGATGTGAGGCGCATATAAGAATGTATTTTGTCTCCTGTAATATTTAAAGTGGTCTTCAGCAGTAGTTCTCCAGGCTTTTTTGTGACATTGACTACTTTTTCACTCAGTTTCAGTCCAGTCCTTGTACCCGAAATGTTTAGAGAAATATTTCCTTTATCTGTTAAGCTACTTAAGACTTTAAAAGGCACTTAACTCATAGTGTTGTATGTACACATAACTGACAATTTAGCCAAGAACAAATTTTAAAATGTGTCTTTAGACACAAAAGAGCAGCCTGTCACAAAACACATAATTTGTTCCCATGTCTTTAGTTCAATCTACAAAAGCTGCTGAAGATAACACAGTTTGACAGGCATAAAATTGTATTTTTGCACCAACAAGGTGTTTTCCAAAGAGTTAATGAATTAAAACCTGGCATATCTCAGCATGGTGTGCAGTGTGGCAGACCTAAAAAACTATCTATAACAAATGAACAGTATCTGAAAGTCGGGTCACCAAAGCCCTGACAGGACCTGAGAGATGCATCTGGACCCTCAGTTGATCCGTCAACTGTTCTCTGAAGCCTCATCAGAAATGGTCTCAGTGGAAGGTTGTCAAGAAGCCATTCAAACAGGGATAAAAGGCTGAGTTATGCCACAAGAACTGGGCTGAAAATCAATGGCAACAGGTCTGATGGAGTGATGAATCCAAATTTGATGTTTCTGTCTCAAAATGCATGGAAGAAGTCAGGAGAGAGGTACAATGGAGGGTTTGGGGCTGAATTTCAGCCTGTGGTGTTGGAGATCTTCTAATGCAGAAAAGTAAAAGTGTCAGCATCTTCTGGGTTCTACAAAAATTTGTTCCAAAATTCAGGACAATATTGTCCCACCTGTAAAGACAGGCAGACAAATTGTCTAAAACTGTCCAGAATTCTTAACTAAAGAACTGTTGGTAGCATGGAACAATTATAATCTCATCACACCTACATTTTTTCAACTTCAATCAAGAATTCTTCCTGGTAACTTAAGTTTTGTCCATTTTTGTATCTATTTTGCAGTATGACTGAAGTGAAAGTGTGACTAGATGGTAAAGTGTAACATTTTTAGCCACTGTAGGAATGTGTTATAGCAACATTGTGCACCACTGGATCGTTTTAACCGTTTTAATACCAGTTAGGGTTCTGACATTTTCTTATATTTAAATCAACTTCATAGAATGAGCTCTGCTTATAAAATTCTGCTTATATAAATGATGTCCACTGCTGTGGTTGCTAAAATCAGGAGTAAAAACAGTATAAAGAAAATATTGGGACTAAGTGCCTTATGGTGTAATTAATTCCGAAGAGACTTTGACTTCTTGTCATGAGCTGACAAACTAGAAAATGAGACATATTATTTGCACTGTGCATAAATACAAGCTGACATTATCTGATATGCTTGCATTCAGTGTCTGCTCTGTACGCCTCCCAAATACACATACACCAAAACTGAAGGAATTACTCTACCCTTCCAGCCTTGTTACCACTGCTAATGAAGCCTTCTAGTAAAGGTCATCAAACAAACATGGATGCACTCTCATTAAACTGACAAACTCTTCTGGACTGTACCACTTCCCCCACCAGGCTGGCTCCATGAACTGGCCAAACGCTTGGGAACGCCATACTTTATGGCACCGCTGACCTCCCTGCTGGGAGTCTCTGAATTGCCTCAAGACACTGTGACAGCAGGACTAAGCAATTACAGCCATTGGAATGGCTCAGGTTTGGAGCCACCGAACGGGGCGAGTATGTTGGATTCAGGCCAGTGGAATGGCAGCAAGACAAGAGTGAGAGCACCGAACGGCTCAGGGATGACACTGAGCGGCGGCCCGTCTGTCAGGAGCTCCTACGTGACATCACTGTACTTCGCCCTGAGCAGTCTGACCAGCGTGGGCTTTGGCAACGTTTCAGCCAACACGGACTCCGAGAAGATCTTCTCCATCTGCACCATGCTAATTGGAGGTGGGCAAAACCTCAACATCAAAACACTGTTAAAAAAAAAATCTGTAAAATAGGAAAAACAAAAAAAAATACTGGTAATTTTCTGCTGGTACATTATTTGTTTTCTTCTGCAAATGGCAAATTCTGTAAATTCAATGTATTTATGGGGGAAAAAAACTGGAAAAAATAATATGGAAAATTCCTTCAATTCAAAACAGTATATTGCATTTTTACAGATGTTTTTTTTTTACAGTGTTGAGTAGAAACAAAACAAAACCATGATATAAGAAAATGCTTCTTTGGGTCGGTAATTCCAAGTTATTTAAAGCTTAAACTGCACATTTCAACCTAGAGATCAGTTCTTATTCTCTCGTTTGCAGCATTAATGCATGCCGTGGTGTTTGGTAATGTGACCGCCATCATCCAGAGGATGTACTCACGCCGCTCCCTCTACCACACCCGCACCAAGGACTTGAAGGACTTTATTCGTGTGCACAGGTTACCCAAGGCGCTGGAGCAGCGCATGATGGAGTGTTTCCAGACGACCTGGTCTGTCAACAACGGAATTGATGTCAGTGAGGTAGGAAAGAGGACGTTTGTCTTGATATTTAATTATCTGGTTTGGTAGAGCAGTGTAGCAAACCAGTATTACCTGAAAGAGCTTAGGCACTGCTTTCCTAAAGCAAAAAAACAAACCTCAAAATAGTGTTTGTGCAGCTATTTCAGTCGATTTTCAATGGGAAAAAATGTGAGACTGTTCCTTTAACTTTCTGAAATGGACGTGTGAGCTCTGTAGCTTGGATTGACCTTGTTAGCCACAGTGGGATAAAGTGGACTGAAAGTGCAAATGAGGTGACTTGTCCTCCAGGCGGGCTAAAAAAAAAGAAAAAAGTTAATAAATAAATAAAATACGGCTCCTAGTCATTGAGAGGATTTGGGTTTTGTTTGGTTTCTATCACGCTGGAGCAGCCATCTTAATTTAACGGATTAATGGCCTCACAGACACTAAACTCACTCCTGGTGTGTTTTGCCACCAGTTGGTTTTAAATCTAGATAATCCTTTTTTAAGAAATAACATCATGGAGGACAGACAATCTTACTTTGAGTTGACTATCCACAACTTTCCCCTTGCAAAGTTTCCCCCTTTCCCACATTACAGAAGGTCAGCCTTTCCCTTTAGAGCTGAGTGAGATTGCATGAGTGAGTAAATGTGCAAAAGTATTTTAAGCCTTTAAACTTTTTGCTGGACATGCATGCATCAGTTGCTTGTTACTATGTGGGAAGGTGAAAAGGTTTTATTTGGGCTGCTACCTTCACCTTCCCACACAGTTACATTCAGAGGATGGCAGAGAAAAGAGAGAAGCCTTTAAAAGCGACAGAGACTGAGCCATATTCTCGTTCCGTCTTCAGCTGCTGAAGGACTTCCCGGATGAGCTCAGGGCCGATATCGCGATGCACCTGAATAAAGAGCTGCTGCAGCTGCCCCTCTTTGAATCGGCCAGCAGGGGGTGTCTGCGCTCCCTCTCTCTCATCATCAAGACCTCATTTTGCGCTCCGGGGGAGTTCCTCATCCGCCAGGGTGACGCGCTCCAGGCGATCTACTTTGTGTGCTCTGGCTCCATGGAAGTACTGAAGGACAACACTGTGCTGGCTATTTTGGGTAAAGAAAAACAAAATAATCTGAGCGAATTACACGGCTGATTATAACATCTCTGTGTCTCTATTAACTATTATTATCCTGGATGCTCATATTAAACATGACCAAAATTTAAAATGATGAGTTCAATGTACGTACAAGTTATCCCTGTGGACCAACAAGTTCAGTTTCCAAGTGTGCAGATGCTGAGTTTCAGACAGTTTTTTTTATACTCTTGGCTCTGACTGATGTCAGAGAGAGGGTTAATCTTGAATATGGTCATCTCTATGGTCATCACACCTGCTGTTCAAACCTCCTGTTTGTTAGGCACTAAAGGGGTTTGGACAGTTTTTAGAGAGTGGATGAACTGAGGCACTGCACCACCACCAAGTATATAAGACAGAGAATAATTTTTTTGTAGTGAATCATGCAAAGGTACTGTAGCGTCCAAGAATAAAAATATGGAACTGGATATGGGCATAAGAGGTCTCCTATAATTTTTGGTATGGTATAGTAGTGGTTTATGGTAATGCACTTCTATCAATTTATTACTGATAATTAAATAAATAAACCATGATAATATAGAATACAAAATAAGTTTTAAAAAAAAACTCCATGTCATGCCACTGAAGTTAAGCACCATGGACAGCACCAATTGAGATGGCTGAATGCTATGGGTGGGAGGTCTCCAACCATCCATCCTGCTTTTGAGTGACTTTCCTAGAACCATGTAAAGAGTATTGGTAAGTACATCAGTGCCCATGGTCCTAAGGGAAGTAAGTCTCTGAGGATCAAGCCTTGTGCTAGGCCTGCAGTCTCTGGGAGTCATTTTTCTACCTGAATCTTGAAGGTTTTTGTCTTGGACTCCAAACCATAGAGGCCCTCTTAGATTTTGGCAGCAAAGGGGCTTAAAAACCAGTGTTTATGTCAGAGTGTGAGGGGTTTGGCCACTTCTTGGTATGAGTAATGGAGTTTAGTAAACCTCAAAGACAAAGGAACACAGTCATCATTGCGTTAAGTGCCAGATAGCCCTCGTGGGAGGTTTGCTCTCGAGCCCAGTCATCAAAACCTCTTTCAGCTGTCCGGGCATGGCCGTTACTGTTGCAAGGACTCTCTTTTTATGTTGTCGTGAGTATTGAAAATTGAGTGGAATTGTTTATACAAAAAGATGGCCCAAAGGTGATCCAGGTGAGACAGCTTTAGCTTGGAACTAAGAGTGTAGTTGAGGCTGCGCAGCATTTAGAAGAGAACAGAAACTTTGATCAGCTGTAAGTTAAGCAGGGGGAGCGCTTTGCCAACTTCAGTACGACAGAGGTGCACAAGTATGAAATTTAATGAGAACACGCAAATAAAATTCCAAAGAGTAATCAAAAGAAAAGTAGGATTGCCCATATGAAGTAATAATATTTCAAAACGCTGGAAATTTTCATTGAGACAAACTACTTTTAGAGTTGTGAGGGGCATATGAGATAAAGGTTGCTTAAAAACACATGGGAAATCAACCAGGTACCAAAGACAGGAAGAAAAAATACAGGATAAAGAACTGTTCCTTCCTAATCTAATCTGTTTAACAAGCAAATATGTTTTGTCTGGTTTCAGTGTGGTGTGCAAAGATGAAAAAGCCTGTTTAACAGTAAGGTCGTTATATTAGGCATTCATGATTTAATAGCCAGCTTTCATGGAGAAGAACATAATTAAGAAGAGAAGCCCAGAGCTTATAAAACTGCAGTCATATTAAACTGTCCCTGTGGGCCAACAATGAACACCCCATCAGATGGAAGATGGAGTGTGACCCAGGAATTGATGAGACAGTTTAGGGAGCACCCAGAAGCCCTAAAGTAGACCTATAAACAACATTAATGTGTGAATTAATGAATTATTTCTCCACTTAGCTGTGTTGGAACAAGTTGCAGACATGTTGACATCTTGTCAGACACTTTACACAATATGTAAATAATATCAGACATCCAGCTGTTGTGGTGCAAGATCAGTGCTTTGCTGGCAAGTATTTAAATGAGGGGAGAGCTGCTTGTCAGAAAACCAGAAAAAATAGTTAAAAGAGGCTAAAAAGCTCTGACATATGAAAGGTAATGTGTGGGTTCAGCACATTTCAGATTGCGGTCATTTGAGCCAATTTTAATGCAGAAAAGGGAAAAGCACTGAGACAGCAGCATCACTCAAGAGCAGGAAATAGCTAACAACCTCAAACCACCACCAAGAATATTCCAGCAATTTCACCTTTAACTCGCACTACAAGCGTCTTATTAAAAAGCTGAACTCACCAACCTGCGTCAATGTCATACCGCCACAATAAGAGCCTCTCCAGAGTCTTGTCCTACAATACGTACTTCGACATGCTTTCCATTCTGCACAACGTGGATAAAGCAGAATAGAGAATCACAAACAGACTCACAAACAGCACTGGAATCATTTCAGGTCCACGTGAAGTGGAGGGAGGAAATTAGCAACACTGTTTTTCATTTTAATGAGCTATCTGGTGTAAATAATGGAATGACTGCTGCTTACAGAGGGGAGATGGCAAACTCATTAATATGTCTGACCTGCACATTTATGTGGACGTGCATAAACATGGCATGGTCTCCTGTGCACAGACAGGCACACACATGAACAGACATAAAGGCACGTAGTTGTTGCTTTCTTATACATATAGAGGTGCACAAAAGGTCCACAGTTTTCCTGTCTGCTCTTTCTCTCGCACACATATACACACAAATTGGTCTGGCATTGCCACTTTAGATTTACTGCTCAGGGGACGGCAGTGTGGTAAAGAGGGGAAGCAGAAGATGAAAATGTTGACCTTCTATTCCAATTCATGGCTGTTTATTTGTATCTCACAGTCTAACCATACATATCATCCTGTCATGGCCTGTGAGTTTTGTTGTAGGCATTCTTAGGTTTTACCTTATTTCTGTAAACACTGTAAAGACTTTTGGTTTTAGGATTCTTTCTTTGTTCATAGTTTTCTGATTAATCTCTGACATATCTTGTATTATATTAGTATAGTATTAGTACTAGTATTATGAGTTTCTTGACATTTTAGAATTCTAATTTCTATTAGTGCTTAGAGTCATTTATATTGGATTCCTTACATTTTGGTTAAGGCTAGCTTTCCCTGTCAAGTCTTTGCCTGGTGTTTCCCTGTTACTTCCTGTTTTATTTTGGTAGTCCTTTGTCTTTTGAACTTTGTCTTTAGTTTTAATTCCTTGATCTAATTGTGCCTCATCTCCCTAGCTGTGCCCCCCCCCCCGATTAGCTCAGTGTGTGTGTGTGTGTGTGTGTGTGTGTGTGTGTGTGTGTGCCATTCCTTTCTGTGAAAAAGGATTATCACTATCAACACAGTCAGAAGGTTCTGTTCAGTGGCTCAAATTAGCTGAGGTGACACCTAGCAGATGTCTAGTGACACCCACCTGTCACTCAAAATGGCCACATCTTAAGCATGGATAACTTTAAGTGGAGAAAATTTTAATTATTGTTTTGATAAAGGAGGAATTAGCTATATAGACTATGTTTACAATCTATTGTATCAAGCTGTAAGCATGTTTGTTTCTGTTCCTAAAGTTGGGCATTCTAACAGGGGTGAGTCTAGAATCTATTTGGGGCCCTAGGCAAAAACTCACAGGGGGCCCCTCAACCTGTGTGGTCACCATTATGTTATAAATAATCTGACACCACCAGCAACAACAGTCGTGTAAAACAAGGGGTAAAACATTGCTCTAGAAATTGCAGAGGTCATGTTTATTTCAGTAACCAAACTGACTGATTTTGAAGTATTAATACTGTAACTACTAGTTGCTAGCTAGCGTAGCAGGCTAGTTATGTCAACTGCCGGTCTCCCAACGTGTGCATTCAACTCTGTCACATCACAGCACACTAGGCTGCTCTGATAGCTTAGTGAACTGATGTAAATTGTGAAAAAAAAATTAATAATATGATACTAGGGCGCCCGGGTGGCTTAGTGGTGAAGCCAGCGACCACATCCATATGCCGTGATGCGGTGCGGGCGGCACAGGGTCGAGCCCTGGCCTGTCGCCGATTTGCCCGTGTGTCTTCCCCAGTATCTTTCCCCCATTTCCTGTCTCCCTACTGCTACAAATGAAAGCTGCTGTGGCCAAAAAATAAATTAATTAATGTGATGCTAGTGGCGCTTCACCACGGATAAGGTTCCACTAGCAGCAATTAGTTATTTAGCATTATTTTTGATGATCTGCGTTTTTCTCCTCTTTTGTTCTTTCTTTTTCACTCCGAGAAGGATCCTCTTTTCATTTTTCTTGAGTGGCTTTCATTGTTGTCATTAGATTTGTTTAAACAGAATGATGTAGGCCACTTACACCAGCAGTAAATGTATACTACTGCTGTATTTTAAAGTTTGTCAACCCTTGCGGGTCCCCCCTTGGCCTGAGTCCCAGAGCAGTCACCTGCCTTGCCTGGTGGCAAGTGGCACCTCTGCATTCTAACATGGGAGACTGTAGGGATTTCCTTAGTTTTGAAGTCGACCTCAAGTGGCCATCTAAGAAATCTCTAGCCCCTGAGGTTGCTGCTAGGGTAAATCTGAGTGATTACCAAATGATGAGTCACTATTCTAGCCAACAGAAGTCTAGATTAGCTTTTAGATTGTTTAGTTTTTTTGATCATCACATTTTACACTGGACTCATGCTCAAAAACCCCCCGAAAACTTAACAATATGAAACATAACATGCATCTTTTTCTGTGGATGAGGGCTTATTTAACAGCCTCCCATGTCAGATATGACAAGGAGTCCTATATCAAGTGCCAGGCTACTCTTCTGGTAACATCTCACACACACATTGTTTACTATCATCTATGTCTCTGCTTTCCAGGTCGGGGTGATTTGATTGGCTCTGACTGTCTGACACAGGAAGAAGTTATAAAGACCAACGCCTGTGTGAAGGCATTAACCTACTGTGACCTGCAGTACATCAGCCTCAAAGGGCTACGTGAGGTGCTGTGCCTCTATCCTGATTACGCTCAGAAGTTCATCACGGAAATCAGGAATGACCTGACGTACAACCTGCGGGAAGGGCACAACACTGAGGTACAGCAACTGCTGAAAGTCACTGTGTCACCTTGGGTTTCATATGAAGCAGCCATTTGACCACATCAATTTTAGGTTAGATGTCAAGCTTTTGAAGCATTCATATGAGTTATCTTCAATGCAGTCAGAGGTAAGACTAAATAATCTCAAATAAGGTGCCAGTAGTGACTGGTGGTTGGAGGAGCGGATGGAGGTAAAGCACACAGATGGTTCTCCACAGCCACATCCAGCCAGATGGGAGATATAAGCCCTCCAGTATGCTCTGGGTTGGTTTAAGAGACAGAGCAGATGCCCCCTCCAAGAAAGACCTACTCTTCTACTAGAGGGTCCTTATGAAACAGAAAGCTCAGCACAATCAAAAATGAGAAATCCAAAACAGCAAAAACATGAATGAGGAAAAAAGTGTGAGGAACACTGTGACAGGACAGAGATAAGCAAGCAGATGCAAGGACAGAGTACAGGGAGAAGGCAGGACGTTAGACACACAGGGCAGCGGAACACTTATCTCCCATGTTTGTTGACTGTTTGTCTTTGTCTTTGGATGGGTGTTCTGAAAAAGCTTGTTACATGTTTGACATGTAACAACAATAATTTAGTCCTAAATTGATTCTAAATTCTAAATTTATGTGCAGCACTTTGGTCAACTTTTGTTCTGTTAAATGTGCTATATAAATAAACGTGACTTGACTTGACTTGACACAGAACAAAGTGAACACAGGTGAAATGAATGAGGATGGAGGGTAATGGGGAGGTCATTACCTGCACTAGTACTAGTGTCACCAGTTCACCTACTGCATGTGTTCCTTAACCTAAGCTTATTCTCCTTCACAAGGGGCAAAAACTCTTCATTGCCTCAATCAAACAGGCATCTCTAACAGTAGCAGCTTCATGTTGATAAGCACTCGTGGTAACAATCATTCTCTATGTAAACTCGTTCAAGTGTAAAACCTGTCTCTGGCTAATAATACATTTTAAATGTATTATTATATGAATATTACTATAACTGTAGGTGCCAAATACACCGAAGGTGACTCATCGCACGTACGCAGTAACCTCAAAGGCAATTTCAGGGTAACAGCCACAAAAATAGTTTATCTGTGTCTTAGATTAGTCTCAGTTGTGCAATGACCTCCTCCACCCAAAATTTTTACTCAATGCCACAGCGATGGCTTTGCACTTGAAAAGGATTAGCCATCTGGACCGGGAGTGAGGAGGAACCCACGGTTTCTGCTTGAGATGCAGCCAACGGATAAAGACATGATCTAAACGTGAGGATTCAGATGCCAGGGGTTTACAGATGGATCTCAGCTGTAGTGTACACTTGAATAACCAGCTTACACTACAAACAGCTAAGTCACATTTTCACTGTGAGTAAGCTTGTTAATGAGCACAGGGGCAAGAGAAACATTAAGGGGGCAAAGATAGTTTAACAAGAAAAATATGTAAATAGAACTTCCTGTAGTTCCACAGTTTGGTCCAAATTCTAAAATTAAATAATTTTAAAGATGGAATTATTTTTTTTAAGCCTTTACAGCATAAATGTGGTCATATTTTTAACAAGTCAACAACTGTCAACAAGAACAATTAAATTAGTGCAAATAGTGCATGTGCACTCACTGGCCACTTCATTAGTTACACTGCCATTTGAGTGCAATGTTTAAGAAGCCAGTTTGAGATGATTTGAGCTTCGTGGCATTCTGCTGGAAGCAACCATCAGACGCTGGGTACACTCTGGTCATAAAGGGTTACCATTACATGGTCAGCAATAATACTCACATACTCTGTGAATCTGTAAACTTGTTCAGGTGGTACCACAGGTCCCAAAGTGTGCCAAGAAAATATCCCCCACACATTACACCACCTCCAGCCTGATCCGTTAATACAAGAAGGGATGGAGTGAGGCTTTTGTGCTGTTTAATTTCTTAATGTTAGAAATAGAGATACTTCAGAGCAGGAAGTGTTTTTCCAATCTTCTGTTGTCCAATTTTGGTGATCCTGTGTGAAGTGTAGCTTCAGATTCTTGTTCTTAGCTGACAGGAGTAGCACCTGGTGTGGTCTTTTGTTGCATTTTCTCCCAGAGAACCAACACTCTCTTCTTCAGATGATTCTCTGTAAACTCCAGAGAAGGCTGTATGGGAAAGTCCAAATAGATCAGCAGTTTCTGAAATACTCAGACCAGCCCATCTGGCTAGCAAAGTCACTTAAATCCCCTTTTCTCCTCATTTTAACACTCGCTTTGAACTTCAGCACGTCATCCTGACCATCTCTAAATGCTTAAATGTATAGAATTGCTGCCATGTGATTGGCTAATTAGATATTAGCATTAACAGGCAGTTAAAAAGGCATATCTAACAACATGGCCGGTGGTCCATAGACACCTTTTTGTAATATGACCATAAATGTATTTGCTTGTTATCTGGTACCATGCAGATGATAGTAAACTTGGGAAAATAAAACTAAACTTGATGTTTTTATGAATTTATAATAGACACATGTGCTTTCTTCAAAGAATGAGAACCTTGACTTGACTGGTCTCTCATCTATAAATTAAATCTAAAGCTATATAAAGTAAATATAAAGTTTAAGTGACAGCCAGCAGCCTGATGGAGATTATGTGCTAGAATTTTTTCTGGCCAGATATTCCGAGCTCTTCTCCTGGCTGCTTTTTCATACAATATACAGTGAGTGGCGTCTTCTCAGCTTGCATTTGAGTCTGAGCTGGTATATAAAGTCAGACCTTAGCTGGATTCAGGTGTGTGCAAGGAGTTTCATTTGTTTTTGCCTACTGGGTCAAAAGGTCTTAGGTTTATACTTTACTGGTACATGAAAAAGTGGGCACGTGTGAAACTGTGATGGTCATGAGGAATTATGATGGAACCAGATACAGCATGAAAGGACAAAAATAAATCTCAAACTCACTGCACCAAACTTGTCAGCATCTTACACACAGAAACCAGCTTATAGGGTATATATGCACGTGCAGCGAAAGCAGCAGTGCATCCTTAACTGGGCGCAGCGTGGGGCTAAAAATAGTGCTGTCAGATGTGTGTGGGAGGGGCGGGGTCATCCCTGGCTGGATAAAAATAGAGCAATATCCAGATGGAGACGAGACGAGAAAACATCGGGATGAAGGGAAGCTGCAGGGGAAGAAGGAGGAAGAATCTTGCTGATATTTGCATTCACGTGCCAACGCACAAAGAAACACACACACGTGCGCGCACACACACACACATGGTCATGTTCACTTCACTTCAGAAGACATTTACTTCCATTCATTTCCTGGAGACTTAACATTGCCATATCCTCAGCATAAGCCAGTCTTCCCCCTAATGTGATTGTGTAAACACATTTATGCCCTCTGAGTCCAAGTACGCTGCAGATAGCCACACATGCTGCACTGCACTCTCACAAACTAACAAAACTGTAACACAGCATATTTGTCCTTGCTGACAGATGTATAGGGGTATTCATGCCGGAAAACACACACACACACACTCACACACACACAGACACACGTTATTGGCCACGTTCCAACCCATATGCATATTCCCTGTCTCCACTGTTCATAGATGCCCCTTTCACACAAAGATCACATACATTTTGTTTCTCCACACCTGCAAACCCAACATCAATAACTTCCCGATTACCTGTCGTGGAATGGCACGTGCTGCTCACACACACACATGCACACGCACACGCACACGCACACTGAAACTCCAAATAGTCCCTTCTCCGCTTAGTTCCCTCCAGGCAAACCTCTGCTAAAATTAAACCTCTGTGATCTAAAAATACCAAGCAGGCACGTGAGCCGAAGACTGGATGAAGAAGACAACAAACAGAGGAGAGGGGAGGGCGGTGGTGGTGACAGGGGAAAAATTGAGGACAAGGGAGACTAGAGGAAGAGGAGAAAATGGGGTTGCTTGCCAGTTTTTTTTATTTTAATCAGCTTTGAATTGCAGCGTGAAAGAATGAAGAAAAAAAAATGTCCAGGAGATACAACCAGCATCCTTTAATACAGGACATCTATTGCTTACAACACGCTGAGGGCAGGAGTTAAACTTTAACAGGACACTCTGTTTAAGAATAACTTCTAAGTTTGTTCATCTCGGAAAGACTGTCAATGATTGCAGTGTTTGCTTGGTTTTGAATGAGAACGCTTCTTTGCAGGGCTGCACATAAAATGAATGGAGATGAGAGCCGTCGCAGGCGGCTGTTGTGAATGGCATATCTTTGAGTAACTCAGCAGCTCCCCCAACTGATCAGCGAGTGATGTGACACCATTTGTGATTTCTCATTGATCCACAACATGTGTATATCTTCCAGGTTTACATATTATTCCTCAAAAAAAAAAAAGTTTTAAGATTATTGTGTGTTTGCACTTAAAAAAAAATCTAAAACATATAATCTGTGGAAATGCAGCTCAAACTGAGTGGAAAAGAATAACCTGATTGATTAAAAAAGAAGAATTGACTATTTATTTAAGTCTTGCTGAAAAATGATCACACTTTGTAACCTCCTGTTTCGATTTTTACCCCTCCAGGGAGACTGTGAGAGCAACGGAGGAATCATGAAAAAGCTTCCCTCCATTAAGGAAGACGAGGAGGGCTCAGGGTCCGAGGGCGAACACTCCCCTCTGCCCAAGATGTCATCCCTTGGCAGGCTGGGCCGCGGCCTGCGTTCCCCCCTCCGCTCCCCTCTCCGCTCCCCGCTGCTGCCGCCGAGGCCCTTCCGACCCACAAGTGATCCCGTCCGGCCCTCCAGCCTGCAGATCCCCGTTGTGAGCTTCAGCTGCCTGCAGTCGGACCTCAGCCCTCGGTAGGGAGCCATTCATTGATTTATTGGCTTGGTGCTTAGCATTAGCTTCGCCTGGAGGAGTTCATTCACTGGTGAGTAATCCTCAGTGGGAATTTGGCCTCAATTGCTTGTCACTTGTGACATTATTCATAAACACAAACCATCCACAGGCTGATTTACATGGAGTCCCTGGAGAGGTGGCAGCAGACGCTGGGCTTGGGGAATCAATTTATTTTGGCTCAGCTGTGTGAGGGTGCACACAAGCATAAATTGTGTCACTGTGTCGGTTTTACAAAAACACATGTAGGGAAAAACAGCATTATTGCGGTAAAGAAAAAGTCACCCATCATTTTATGATTGCTTTGAGTAAACTGGGTCCAAGGAGTGAAGCAGCACAGGTAGCTACAGTGTCTCTGCCTTTTCTTCATCTTTGGAGTCTGGTGGAATGGCACTGTAGAGTGAAACATTTTGAAACAGTCATTCAAGCAGTTTAGCACCAACATTGGGTCACAGTTGGGGGTGATTTTTGGCACAGACTTTCTTAGCAATTTGCACCTCGACTACATGCTTTTGGTAGCCATCAGCAAGCTTCTGGCATAGTTCTGGCTGGATATTTGACCACCAGTATTGGTAGAGTTCATTTAAATTGGTTGGTTTCCTGGCACAGGCCCGGCGTTTAAGGATAGGCCACAGATTTTCAATAGTGCTATGGAAAAACCATTCCTAAAGCTTAATGTTAGCCTGCCTTATCCATTCAAAAACCAATAAATCAATATATGTTCATTCAGCAACCACACATATCATAATTCAAGCTCAAAGACTACACCTTACCCCTGCTGTAAAAAAAACCAAAACAAACAAAAACAAAAACCGCCTAATGGATCAGATCCCCAAAATGGGCCCGTTTGTTTAAACAGACCTCAGAGATGATGGTGGAGGTCCAGCCCGCAGAGCAGTGCATCTACACTTTAAGTCCCTTCACTGTTGCGTGAATCATCCGCACGGAAGGCAACAAAAGCAGTCTGAGTACATTATGTGTTAAGATGTTGGTTTCTATCAGCCTGCTCTGGTTTGTACCTGGTACTATGACTGACCCACACTCACCAACCTGTTTTTTTTTTTTTTTTTTATCCCTTGCACCTCACTTCAGTAGTGGAATTTTTTCATCGTAGCGGTGGAAGGTTTATGACCGAAATTCCTCAATAGAAAATCTCTTAATTTCCATGAAGGAGGCCAATAGGGATGCTTCCATAGAGGCCATTCACGGCTGGATTAGACATACCAGGGCATATTTCCCATGCTGTCTGGTAAGGGAATAAAATCCTTTGTGGTTGGATCCAGACCATAAAAAGGACGGTGATGCACTCCAGCTGTCATTAGAGCCACAGTATGGAATTACATTTGTGCATTTTATGTAGTCGTGCCTTTATTTTCAAAATGTTTCTGTTGGTTTCATGCAGTTTTCTTAAAATAAAGGGCTGTAAAATTTCCCGCCTTTCTTTTGTCTGGCAAAGTTCTAAATTATGCAGATTCTTAAAATGCAAATTTCACGATATTTTATGTTGGATTTTAGCATCTAAGAGGAAAAAGATCTCATTTATATAAAGGCAAATTCTAATTTTTAGACTGATTTAAGAAACTGTAGCTTCCATATAATGGAGTCCTTATCCCAGAACAAAATCATGCAACCTGTGTGTGTGCGCTCTTTGTTTTAGGAGGAAGTCTCCGTGTTTTTTGACGTGTACATGCTGTATCTAAGATTATGGTTCAGCTGAGAGAAGTCGCCAATAATGTCCGCATCCCATCACAAGCACAAGCCTCTCCTCGGGGGCAGATGTACACTTTATTCTGCAGAGTGATGCGATTGGTGGATGCAGTTTGGCAGATGGAGAATAGTTCTTATACA
Source organism: Pterophyllum scalare (assembly GCA_024447675.2). NCBI lineage: Eukaryota > Metazoa > Chordata > Actinopteri > Cichliformes > Cichlidae > Pterophyllum > Pterophyllum scalare. The sequence goes on along the minus strand of JAMQGT020002154.1, from coordinate 85,978 downwards.
GAATTGCTCGCAACAACGTTGACTTTTTTTTTTTTTGAGTAAGTGGGTCATGATTTGTGAAAGGAGACACCGCTGCTGAGTTTTTTGAAGTTTTGCTTTTTCATCCTTTCAGTGCAGGCCAAGAGCTGTTTAGTTTAATTATATTCAAGAGAAAGCAGACGTCTCTACAGCTGATATCTCCCAAACTGGGAAACTCACCAAAATGAGATGAATAAATAACACGACAGGCTTAGAGGAAGAACATGGTAATTGGATTTTGGGGGAGAACTGTCTGGTAATACTATAGGATGCCCCATTTCTGAGACCTGTCAACTTGTCATGTCCAGTGTAATTTGCACTGAATGACTTCAAAGGGTTCATTATTTCTTTTTAAATCTTCACCGAAATGGGCACTGCCAATCTTCCGACCGTGCCTCACAAAAGCTGTCGGATGGATTTTTGGTTTTTAGGAAGGACGATGCTGCCGAGCAGGAAGTGAGATCCTATCTAAGCAACCGTCGCAAGCTTGATGTGTGGACCCGTCCCTCTTACCTGCCGTTCCAAAAAAGGCGTCTCGATTATATCACGCTGACAGGGTGACTGCCTTTTATGTTTTCTTGCTACATTGTATCCGCACAAAGTAAAATCTGGTTTTGATTCAATCCATTCTCTCAAAGAAATACCTCAAAACATTCCATGGTTTAAAACAAAAAAAGTGTCACCTTATACCTCATTTTGCTAAAGATTCCACAGTGTAACAGTACTTTCCTCCCTCCTGAGATAATAGGCATGCACATTAGAGTTATGTAATACTACATCTGTTGGTGGTGACTCATTAGTGTCCAAAAACTCAATGTCCTAGCAGGAGTAAATAGTAGATCAGTGAATGAGGGAGAGCTTACAGTCAGACACACTCCGTATTGATATGAGCGAACAGGAGTGTGTGTGGTAATTAGTACGCAGGTGTGCAGCCTCTCTCTCTCAGCCTCTTGCTCACACTGAGCGTGGCCTTTGACCTGCTGGATGATGACAGCTGGATAATGTTGCTGTAAACCCTCTTTGTAACGATGCATTCTCAGAGAGGTGCAGTGAGTCGCTGACATGTCTGTGAACTTCGTGGGGTTTGTACAAAGCAGATGGAGGTCCGGGCTGAAGCATTTCGCACAGACGGCGTGTGAATGGGGATACTTTGATCATTTTTGATGCCCTGGGTTGTGATTTTGCCATAAAGGACGCAACTACAAAAATGTAGACTTTAAATCCATGGCGTTGATAAGATTTATACTCATTTCTGCTGCACAAGGATTTTGGTTTGTCATGCAGGTTGCAACCACTTTAGCATTCTCTGAGCACACACACGCACCTCAGGGCAGGACACAGCTTGATCTTTCCTCATGCATCAATCTCATGCATATTTTAGAACATAATAGGGAAATAATAATGGCATTTTATTAAGCATGCTTGTGCCCCAAGACTAATACTCCTCCACTCTGATAAGACAGTGCTTGCTATTGAGATGGCTGCGTATAAAACCATTGAAAGGTTTCAGTCAGTGCCTTAATAAGGGCTCCTGGAAGCTTTAAAATAGTTCGGTGTAGTGTAATAATAAAGTTTGTTAGTACAGCAGAAGATACATAATTTATTTACATTATTAATAATGTAAAGTCACATGAGGAACGCAGGATCTTGTATGTTGTTTTAAACAAGCAAAAGCCATTTGTACCTGCCTGTATGTATGACTGCGGCTTAATTATAGTTTGCACTATAGTGCAGAGATATGTCATTTTTTTTGCCTTCTGTTGCAGTTTGTTGACAGAGTCTGCTGCCACCAGGTGGAATTTGTGTATCATTAACCAGCAGGTTTTGATAGTTGAACTCTCACATTCAGATGACTAACTCCCCAAACTACTGCCACTTTCTCTGGAATCTCTTATTATAGAAACCGGCAATTATCTGATATTTGTGATCAGAATGAATTTTTGTTATCTTGTTGTCTTGTGTGAAGTTTACTTACACCATCTCCCCGTCTGCTCTCAGGTTTGTGGATGGGATCGAGACAGAAAACCACAGCGGGTCCACCCCGAGGTTTGATTTTTCTCCCAGTGCAATGAAGAGTTTTCTGCCCAGTCCCGATTCAACCACCTCAGGTAAACAAAGGAAGAGCAGGTAAAAACGATGATGGGTGTTTCTGTTACTGTGTCCAGCTTATTAATATCAGTGAGGCAACTCGAGTGAGGCACATAATACCTGAGCTCTTCATAACAGCGGCTAAAGTCCTAAATTAATCAGAATGAATGTGTTATGTGAATGTGTCTGTTTCTGTATCCTTTATGTCCACAGGGGCCCGTGATGACACCATGCAAACTATTGCAAAGCTTAAGCATGAGGTAAGGCCAATTATATTATCGTGAAGAAGTGTTCTTAAGCAAACCCCTGCTGCAGTCAATGAGTTTATTACATAAACTTTTGTTTCGCTGTAGGAGTTTAACTTTGCTCTCTTTAACTTGTTCCTTCTAAGGACCGTCTCAAACAGCTGCTCTGCATGTTTATTATTATTATTATTATTATTTTGATATTATATCTACTGTTAGCCTACCAAATTTGATGTGGTTTTCTAAATCATTCTGTGGAGGTGAGACCAGAAAATGTTGGAGAAGGTTCAACAGTGAAAGGTGTCACCTTTGTTCAAATTTAAATTGCACAATGCCCATGCCCAATACATGCCCATGCTACAATATTGTTTGGCTTGTTTGTGCTGTTGACTGGTAAATGGAAATGATACAATGCTTTCATAAAGTGCTGCAGGGGAATGAAGGTTAAAAACAGCTCATTGTAGCACATTCGCAGGTGGTTGATAAGTAACCTGATGATGCCATAACATCTGATATAGATAAGAACCATTCACCAATGAATATTTGAGAAACTTCCGTACCAACAATGTTCTCTTGCTAGTTTAAACCCAATTATTTGTGTTGTAAGTGATGTTTGACTGCATTTTATGAGCAGAGCAGCTTCGTAGTGTAGTCACTTACACGTTTGTCCAACAAGCAAAAGATCTCTGGTTCACCTCCAGGAGGTGATACAGATCCCTCTGGGGTTATTTTAGGAAGGCTGTCTGGTGTAAAAAATCTGCTAAGTCAAGCATGCAGAGCTACCTGCTGTGGTGACCCCTTGTGAATAAGGAAGCAGCTGACTTGTGCTTACATGTAAAAGTGCACAGAATTGCTGTATTTATATGAGATTAACTTTTAGTTTTACTTATTTTAACAACTGTCTGGACAAGCTAGCATGTCTAACAGTAATACTTCTCTTTTCTCTCTTCTCTTTCCGCACATCCTTCCATCTCATCCTCCAGATGTCTGTCCTCTCCCGTCAAGTATCCATCGTGAGCCAGGAGCTGCAGGAAATGACACGACTTCTCAAGCCTCTCTTTCACAACCCGTCCGCACTGCTGACACCCAGTGCTGTGACTCCACCGCCCAGCGTGTCCTCGTTCAGCTGCTCTCTGGCCCCACCTCCCAATACCCAACACGCACCTGTGCGCTGTTCTGATGATCAAAATCCTCCACCCACCCTGATGCATGAACCGCTCTCTCCACAGCTGAGCATGACCGAGGCGTTTCAAGGAGAGTTCGACCCACTTCATTACTCTCCTTCCCAAACCATCTCCCTCCATAATCCTCCACACTCTCATCAAACCAGTACCGCTCCCCCAGCCTCTCATCGCTCAGCTCCCCCTTCACTCAACAGCTCTCCTCATGAGCACACAGTTGTACCACATCCCTCCTCTTCCTCCTCCATCCCTTCTCTTTCTTCGTCGAGCCACCCATCATCCACCGCTCCCCTTCTGGTAGATTTATTGGAGGCACAAATGCGGCCTCAGTCCCATTTCCCACTCCAATCTCAGTCTGAGTCCCACTTCATATCCCAGTCTTATCCTCACTCCCTTTCCCAGTCTTCTCTCCAAACCTCCAGCATGGCATCACGTTCCCGAGAGCCCCTCCTGGACCTGCAGGGGGTGGAGTGGGGGGAGCACACCGCTCAGCTCAGCCTTGTAGATGAAGGACAGTCCTCAATGTGAGCGTACAAGAGGAAGACTGGGACACAGGCACTCGACTGACAGACGGGAGCAGCATGCCACACATCCTACTGCATGACAAAGTTTGGCATGCAGGTTACAATGTAAATATGTTGATTTTAAACTACTGGAAACTGTTATCATGAGCACCTTTAAGACGATCTGATAATAAAAGTTTGTTTTACGGTTTCACTTGATTTGTATACAGCGAATCATATAAAAGCATAACTTATAACTGTATACTTAAAGCATGTATTTTCTTCTTGTATTTTTCTTCATGATCTACACTTTAAAGCACCTCATTGCACATGAATTGTGAGACACACACAGTGATGAAACAACCTCTCAATGCTTTGTCATCCACTTTTATTTTAGGTAGATAGCACCTGCATTGATGCCAATTATGAGCCAATCAAAAGCCAAAGAAAAGCTTTAAAAACACGGACTGCTGTTACTCAGTTAGCCGTCTGAATGACTGCACGGTGGGGCAGACGGCGCCCCAGTCCACAGGCCTGCGGTAGTCGCCTTTCTCCAGCAGGTACTGGCGGCCCTTGTAGTTGGGGTGCTCATAGAAGACCCACCAGCCTCCCAGGACCCTGCAGGAGTGCACTTCTCTCCAGTGAAACTTCTCCAGCACGGAGGCACAGTCCTCGCTCACTTCGAACACCTGACCGGCGAAATCAGCTTTACCGTAGAGCTGGATCTTGTAAGGATCTCCAGTGGCCTGAGTGAAGTGTTTACAGAATAAGACAGCAGGTAGAGGCGAGAGTGGGATTGGATAAAAAATGAGAAAGTGCAATTTGGCTCGGTTAAGTCGGCTTTGATTGATGACGCTGCAAAAATGTGTCATTTGTTATCATATTTAGTCAAGCTTTATGTCTCCAATCAGATTTCAAGATTTATTTATGTAAAAATGAAGGAGACACAATGTAATGTAAAATCCCTGATTTTTGTGTAGGATCCCAGTGTAAGCCACTTTCCCACTAACCACAGTGTCTTTGTCCTATGAGGCATCTAGTGTGTTGAGATGGCTTACAAAGTGAATCATCTTGCAAGAGCTGACTCTGTCATTGAGGCCATTCCAGCTGTGGTAGTTGGGGTACTCTCCTCTCTTGAGGACGTACTGATAACCCAAGTAGTTTGGTCTCTCATAGATCACCCACGTCCCGCTCTCCACACGTGCTGAGTTGCAGCAACTCAGATAGGAGTGGAAATCGGTGCAGTCGCTGTCACATTCATACCTGCGTCCCTGGAAGTTCTTGTCCTCGTAGAAGATGATCTGGGGGGATGGTATGTGAGTGACAACCTGGTATTAACTTATTTACATCCCAACTCTAAATGTTATTTTACTCACCCTGCCCATCTTGGGAACAGCTGTGCTCCACTGTTTGGTCTCCCTTGAAATACCTACAGTATGTGTTACATAATGTATGGTGTATGTGCTCATATTGCCCCCTTTTATACCTTCCGGGCTCTCTACAACTGATACAATTGCTTGGTCATGAAAATGAGGTCCAAAATTTGAGTCAGTGGTTCCACTGCTACTCATGTTTTCCAGAAAGAGGCTGTGGGATTACACAGCATAAAGACCTCAGGCACTGACCAACTCTTTACAGAAAACTGTAAACACATTGCACACAGTGCTAACTGCAGACACACACACACTGACACAGATACAAATAAAACACTGATGCACGATTGCATAAATATTAAATTGCACTTGATCATCAGTAGCAACTCTGAGCTAAACTAGAACACACACTGTTTGAAATGCTGATGTGTAATGCCATCCAGACAGTGTGATTCTCCTTCAGCTCAAAAATGTTTCACTGTAGTCCAAAGTTTAACGCTGCGCTGTGCTAGCTTCCTGCCTCAAAGCTCTCTGCACTTCTGAATTCCATCTTCTCATGGTCTAGCATAAACTTTTCAATCTGGAACTCTACTGGCTAACTAGCTCACTTAGTTGCATATTCCTGTGCGCAATCTGTTTTCATCTTAGTCTAGAAATGGCAGCAGTTCTTCATCTGATGCTGTTAGTACTCACTTTTGGCCTTTTCAGGATTAGCACATGCACACTGTGTTGAGTGTATAAAAAAGAATATGCAAAAGCATTTACATAGGCATGAACAAGGCCCTGTAAAGGATAAGCAGATGGAGAATGGATGGATGGAACCAACTAAAGTGCAATTGAAAATCAGATCTTTTCTGAATTGTGCCTTTATTATTGTTATTGTTTTGTATTTTTCATTTGTCTTTATTTAAATTTTTGCATTTTTATTTCTCATTTTCATGTCTTTATATATACACTGCTCAAAAAAACAAAGTTGAAAACACATCAATGTTATAAAATGCCTAGAACTATACAAGATTAACAGGACCCTGAGAGGCTTCATCAATGAGGATGTTGAAAACAACACTATGCCAACTCCAAGCCAATTATACAAGTCACCAAGGATTTACCAAGGAGATTCTCTGTCCCCACTACTGTTCTGCATAGGCCTGAACCCCCCTCAGCCAGGTCATTAACAAGACTGGCTACAGATGCTGACTATGAAATGGAGCAACCATCAGCCACCGCCTGTACATGGGTGACATCAAGCTGTATGCCAGGAGTGAACGAGAAATCAAGTCATTGATGCACACCACACGGACCTACAGCAATGACATTGGAATGTCATTCGGACTGGAGAAGTGTAGTCAGATGATAACAAAGAGAGGGAAGGTAGTCAGAACTGAGGGGATTGCGCTACCAGAAGGCAACATTGCAGACACTGAAGATACCTACAAGTACCTTGGAATCCCAGCTGAATGGGAAGAACACTGCCGGTCATCAGATACCCTGCAGGGATAATAAGCAGGCCAAAAGAGGAGACAGAAACCACTGATGTCAAGACAAGAAAGCTCCTTACCATGCATGCAGGGTTTCACCCCAGATCCAGCACTAATCACAGCAGCACAGGAACAGGCTCTGAGCACAGGATTGATAGAGGCTGGGGTCTACCACACTAGGCAAGACCCCAGGTGCAGGCTGTGCAGAGATGCCCCTGAGACAATCCAGCACATAGCAGCAGGGTGCAAGATGCTAGCAGGCAGGGCATACATGGAATGCCATAACCAAGTGGCCGGTGTAGTATACACTTTAAACCCAGATTTTGATTCGACTTAAAAATATTGAGCTCATATTACTTAAAATTGCCTAGTGTGTGAACGTTACTTGTTAATGCTGAGTAAGCTGAACTGTTTCATGTTCTTTTTTATTGTAATTGTGTTTTTAAGTCCAATCAACAGCTCCTACTGAAATAAACTGAGTTTATATTACTTAAAGAGGTGTCATTTTGTTACATTACTTATCAATTCTGAGTAGATTGTACTTTTTAATGGTCTATCTTATTGTAATCTTGTGTTTGAATTCAAGCAACCAGTTTTAACATCGTGGCCTGACAAGAAGCAGCACGAAGGTGTGGTGGTTAGCAGCGCTGCCTCACAACCAGCGTGACATCTAGAAGGTCTGGGTTTGATTCCCCCTCGGCCCAGGCCTCTTCCTGTGTGGAGCTTGAAAGAGTAGATATTTGGTTTGTTTCTTTGTTCACCCTCTGATTCTCTATTTGTACAGTTTTTATTGTTCCATGGACAAATGTTATTTGTAAGAGAACTATAGAAGATAAGTTTGGTCAATTAGTACATACAGTTTAGTTCAATTGGGAATGGAGTAGTGCTTACTTAACAAGCTGAGTTAAATAAATGGGTGGTGAATGATTGCTTAAACTAAGTATCTTCAGTTACTGAAACTCTGTTATTAGTACATTCAACTTAGATCTTTCATCTCTTTCCAAAAGGGCCTCAAGTACATTGAACATAGTCCACTGCACTTATTCAACTTATGCTTCATTACTTAAAACATTTAAGGCAACAAGTTACCTTGTTTTTTTTTAAAGTAGATTCAACTTATCCGGGTTTACAGTGTACAGTAACATCTGTGCCGAGTATGACCTGGAAGTCCTGAGGTCAAAATGGGATACGCCCCCAAGGGTGGTCGAGAATAACAAAGCCAAGACCCTGTGGGACTTCCAGATACAGACCGACAAACGGGTGATGGCTACCGGACATCGTAGTGGTGGACAAACAGTGGAAGAAAGCCATAGTGACAGATGCTGCAATACCAAGTGATGGCAACATCAAGAAGAAAGAACACGAGAAGCTTGATAAATACAGAGGGCTCAGAGAAGAGCTAGAGAGGATGTGGAAGGTGAAGGTAACAGTGGTCCCCGTGGTAATCGGAACACTCGGGGCAGTGACCCCCAAACTGGGAGAATGGCTCCAGCGGATTCCAGGAATGACGTCTGAGATCTTTGTGCAGAAGAGCGCAGTCCTTGGAACAGCTAAGACACTGCGCAGGACCCTCAAGCTCCCAGGCCTCTGGTAGAGGACCCAAGCTTGGAGGACAAAGACTGCCCACAGGGTGAGCCGCAAAACATGTTTGAGCCTTAAAATGTAGTTTGATTATTTGGTCCTTATTAGCCTCAGAGACCACTTTTAGCCCTACATTTAAAATTAAAAGTAGCCTATTTTGATCATAAATAAACCAGATAGTTAAAGTAAAGAAAATGGCAGTATCAGTTTTATTTTGAAGTCCGGTTCAGCGTGAGCCAATTGTTATCTTTTCTCTTCAGCTACATACAGCAATCATCTCTCAGACCTATAAATACAGCTCTTCTTGGAAAATTTCTTTACACATTAAATTGATTTTTGGGGGGGTTGTTTATTCATTTACAAATCTGTTTTTGCACTGCTAAATTCTCTACTTTCCTGCTTGATTTTCTTTGTTTTTTCATTTTTATGATGTAATTTTATATGTTTATTTTGTCTCACACAAAGTTTTTTTATAACATTTTTATTTTAATTAGGTAAAATCTACTTTTAGTTTTCCATTTAGTTTTATTCACCAGTTATAACCTTGTTCTTGAATTATTTTTTACACACCTTCCATAGCAAACAGATCATTTCCACAGGAGCACCACAGTGAGGCAGCATTTCCACAGGCAAGAACACACATTCCCCTCCTGACAGCTCCACTATTTGTACAGTTTCCTAGTTGTGTCAGAAATGTGTAGATTCTCACTGCTGCTGCTGAGTGAGATGAACCTGGTGATCCTACACATTATAGTATTATATATTAAAATAATAAAAATATCTCTAATTTGGGGACTCGTGAGTAGATAAAAATGTGATACACAAAGACACTTAAGAAGTGTTTTCTTAAAGTTCACAAAGCAAATTTATGTGGCTCAAAAGAGAAAAAAGGAGACTTCATTTTTATTTATGATATCGGTTCATTCTGCAGTGACTTTAAAGCCTCCAAACAGCCGCCCTGATACTTTGTTTTCCTACTTTAAAACAGATAGCAGACACCTCCTACACTTTATGCCACAGAAGTCAATCAAACATGCTTCAGTTTGGACACATGAAGCAGCACACGGTCTTTTTTAGAGCATTAAAGCACGTGTAACGTCAATATTTGCCGTCAAAGGTAAATCGAGCTGGCTTGTTTCCACTGGAGCCTTCTGAAAGCACTCTTTAATTGCTGCACATACCTTCACACACACGCACGCACACACACACACACACACACACACACCTCGCGCACACGTTGAGTGACTTGTGGTGGGCTGTCAAAGATACTTAAGATGATGTAGGACAGACAAGTGTTGGCAGTGTGGGCACACACACACACACACACACACACACACACACACACACACAGAAACCACAGAGGCGGAGCGACAGGAAGGCAGACGGGCTGAGTGGTAATGATAGGTGACTATTCCTCCATCTAGAATAAATCAAGAAATGCTGACCACACTGTTGGGAAAACCCGGGCGTGCTATTTGGACGGACACACAAACAAACACAGGAGTGGTGGATGGACCGTGTATACAGCAAACAAATAATGGGGGAAAGTCCAGGGTTTTGTTGCTTTCTTTAAAAGCACGGCGATGATATTTCCCATTAATCTTCTTGTAAGGACAATTAAAACACAATCAGCTATAATACAACAGTATTACAACAGCACTCACATGTTATACATTGAATAAATGGTCTTAATGAATCCAAAGCAATAAGCCTGGGTTTAATCAGGTTATTCAATTTATAATCTGGGACCACAAATACAAGAACATTGCTTATTGTGATACTGTGGCTGGCCACCAGAATAAAACACCTGATTGTTGGGGTTCATAAAAAGGCCTGTCTTTGCATCACTGACTTGAGAACGCAGTAAACATCTGTGAAATGCTTCGTGGTGTTGCTCCTCTCTCTTTTGCAGGTTCTCTCTGTGTTCCTAATATCAAAAGTGAGCTGCAAATACAAATACTAAAGCACGCAAAACTCTGTGTAACATAAAAGAACAGCACTATGAGACAAAGGCACAGTCAGCCACTGGCACAGGTGAGTTACCTAACTTGGCATCTTTAAGGCCACCCAGCCGTGCCATTCCCTGCAGACCTGTTCAGTCTTTCTTTCAAACCGTTCTGTTCATCTTCTTCATAATCACACCGTGACAGCACGCAACTTTTGATCATCTCTGTTCCTGTAATTTATAGATCTTTAACTAGATGCATCCACTTCTATTTATACGCTGCTTCCATGATGAACTATTCCGCTACGTCCACTTTTTCCCGTCCTCCTGTTCTCTGATATCGCCACATCTGGAAAATGAATTAATGAATAACGTGATCACATTATTCATTTAGTTTATGGCTTTAAAGGACAAAGAAGTGGCTTATTTTATCAACACAACACTGCGCGTGACTTTGTACTTGTATTTGCTTTACATTAGTTGAGGTAAAGCCTGTTATCTGGTGGGGGAGCCATAAATGTAACTACTGTATTTTTCCTCATGCATGTCATTCTGTCTCTGAGTTTCCCTCCCAAATCTTCCTCCCTCCCCTTCTCCCTCGCTCCCTGCCTCCCACACTCTCTCTCTCTCCCTCTGCATGTGTCATTTCTCTGCTCTTTACTCAGCCGCCAGCAGCAGTCTGTCCTCATCACTCCTCGTCTCTGTATCTCCTTGCTTGGTCCACTGTCGTGCAGTTTTTCGTCAAGAAGGCAAGCGGTGGAAAAATCCCTATTCTCTCAGGCTGGATTCACTTGTTTTCACCAATGGATGGAGTTTATTCCCACGCGCACACAGTGACTTCTTAAAAAGTGAGTGAGCCTTTGCTGAAAAGTTCCTTGCAGGGGATTAAAAACTTTGGCAAGCTTAATTGGGTAGAAGGTAAAACAAAGTTAGTAAAGGTTAAGCAGTTATTACAAATTGTTAATTACACATTAGAGCCAAAGAGCTCACAGTCTGACGTTTTATGGCAGTTTTGACTCACACTTGAGGACAATGTAGCAGTAAATTCATGCGGGAATGCATTAAGTATATGCTTTACACTCAGTGGATACAAATCACAGTAGATGATCATTTGTTACAGTAAAGTAAACCCTTACATGCACCATTTACTATATATAAAAAACATAATCATGACATTATTTCAAAACAGATTTTTTTATGGCTTTTGTTTTTAAAGCAGATTTGCATCTGAACCGAACTTTTTTCATTAGACTTAAAGTACAGTTTTAAGGTGAGCTTAATGAAGTTATTTAATGCTCTTTATTAAGAACTTTGAATTTGTTTTTGTTTTGTTTTTTTATTCTGCATTGTTCACCCTGGACATTAGACACTGGACATTTGTTTTGCATTGTAAATACATGTTTGATATTTTAAGGATTAAATTTTAAGACTCTTTTATCTTCACGGTGCCATAATAACTGCTAAACACTTGTGCGAAGGAAGTTTGACTCTTAACTCCTTAACAAGTGGCGCGCATCCTTGCACCTATTAAATCCAGATAATGGCTGAGAGTGATAAAGTTTGTAAGAAAGCTGGGAAAATTAGGATGGAAGCCTAAACGGGAAGATTAAAATACATTAATTTAGATAGAGTTGCCTGTGCTTGGCATTAATAGCCTGGTTTTTATTTATTTTAGGACCTCTGTATGATTGGGTTCTGAACTGGAAAAACTAATAAACCAAACACTCCCCGCTGTCAGTGAAAGGGGTGTGCTTGATAAAAAATCTGGACTTAATTGGCACATCTATTAGATCACAGCCAGAGGCCTTTGCTAGCACGTAAGTTGCCCTCTCTTCACTTCTGAAACTCTTTGAAATTAACATTTGCTTCTCCAAAACTGAATATTCCAGTCTTCACTTTGGCAAGCCATCAATTATTTTAATATCCTTTTGTTTAACTGACCTCTTTCACATAGGCGTCTTTGGTTAAACACAGCTGCAGCTAATAAAATTAATAACTGCAGCAGCGTTTGATTTAGTGTGTCACTGAGCGCTAACAATAGGGGGGCTGTTTTTGTCAGCGCCGTTTCTGTCGCTGTTCATCGGCATATATTGTCAGTAGCTGGTTCATTTGGCACACCTGAATCAAACGGGGCCATTATTAGCCTAATTTTATTAGCTGCAGCTGTGTTTGCCCTCCTGCTACTACAGGGCCGGAGGAAAAGCTGCTTTTCTTCTTCTTCTTCTTCTTCTTTCTGGGGTGTAAGTTATAACTTCTGAGGATAATACAGTAAGTAACTAATTTGCATATGTATGCCGAGCTAATGATGAGGTGGCTGATATTTAAAATACTGTGTATCTATTGATAATTATCAATAAATAAAGATTAAATAAGTGGTGTTGAGAGGAGAGGGGTTCTGGTGAAATAAGCCACAAACTACAGTAGCTTCCTTGGGGTTATTTAAAGGCAAACGCATTAAAGTAAAGTATGGCAAAATATGACTTGATAATATTATGTGTTAGCTTAAATGACAGGTGGGGCGCATTTAATGAGAATTTAAGTAAACTTTTAAAAGTATTAGGCTAAAATTGCAGGGAGGCAGAAGGAAAGGATAAAACTAAAGATGGAGTTTTTTTTTTTTTTTTTTTTAAGGGAGTTTGTGTTAAATGAGTTTCCACTTCTAGCAGATTTGGCTTTTTTTTCCTTCTTTTTTTTTAAGGTGGGATACAAACACCTGGCTGTGAAGTGAGGCCAGATCTTCCACATTCACATGTCCCCACCCCAGCACGGATTTCTGTCTGTGTGTGTGGTTTTTGTAAGAGCTCCTTATCCTTTTAATTTACTTATTTTTATTTATTTAGATTTTTTTTTTTTGAAAGAAAAGCAAGTGATGATTGCTGACTTTATATGTTTGAGGCATGTGAGGCACGACATGACAGCATTATAAATATCAGGAGACCTGCCACCTGATGAGATGTAAAAAATTCTCATAATAAGTGTGGCTTGCATGTGTGACGTATTGTAGTGCTCATCTGAACAGCTTGCTGTTTAATACAGTCTATTTAGCACACCTGCATAGTCTTCATAGTTCAGTTTATGTTGGTGGGACAGCAGTTGTGTTAAACTTGCATGGCATCCTGTAAGAGTCACGTCTGCTATTGTAAGCAAAGTGTGTGTCTGCTTGCAGTGAGTTACACTGAATCTGTAGCTTTATTACTATACTATGGACAAGAGTTCATCTAATTAAAGCAACACTTTTAGAAAATGCAGTTATTGTAAACACACATCGTCAGATGGAGATTTTAACCTCACACTCATGTTGTCCTTGGACGGCCCCGCCCTTCCCAAAAGCATTTTGAGGGACTCGCAAACCTTCCTGAGGTCATTAAGGCCCGCGCCACAAGCGTTCAGGTGTCACCAGACCCCGATCATTTCAGCTGAATTAAACTCAGCTGGTTTTAACTGCCTGAGATCACTTGAGACTTACTTAAAGACCCCATGAACTATCTCGAGGGCACATGAGTGCCATCAGGCTTCAATACAGTATCCCTACTCTTAGGAGTCACAATTTAATTAATTAAAAAGCAGTTAAAGGCCCTTTAAGCTCGCTTTACTCAGACTCCCTAAATTAGGATCTGCTGGAGGTTTTCTGCGTGTTTCTGTGTGATTTGTCGGTCGAAGGCTACTGAGTGTGACTGTACATTTGGCCTCCATGTGTGATAGTAAAGTGTGCGCCCGGAGTGTGTGGTCTCTTAGCTGCACTCCCGACTGTGTTGCTTGAAGTAGTTCTGATGTGTGTATGTGTGTGTGTGTGTGTGTGTGAGTAAAAGACACTTTTGTAAAGCAATGCAGCAAAAGTAGCCAGGTCCTACCCCCCCTAAATCCCCATTTTTGCTGTGTTAATATGAATTTAGGATATACGAGTAGTAAATTACTGTTTCAGCTACAGCTCTGAAGAGCTTCACCTAATAAGATATTCACCTAATAGAGCATAACCTTACTGCGAGCTAAAGTGCACGTAGTCACAGTGTGATGATGTACAGAAGAGCATCGACTAAGGCATCCCAGCCACATTTTCTTGTAAAGTTATAGGCTGCGTGCCATAATCAAGCTGTAACTTCAAAATAAGAGCATTTGGGGGCCTGCTTCCAGGAATCTTTAAACAAATAACGGGAATTCTTCACTAAGTAAAACCTGGGGCCTCTGCAAATGGAGTGCAGCCGCACACATCTGTATTCCAGCACATTGCATTTAAAATCAGACAGGTATTACAGTGTGAGGTCAAACTTGTTTTTACATGTGCATTCAATGAAGAATTTAGGAAATGTTGCCCCCCCCTTTCTGTCCCCTCACTTTCAGAGGAGCCGGGGGTTTTTTTGTTTTTGTTTTTTAATTGAAAATGGATACATGGTGGGTTAAGGGAGTTGTTTTCCTTGGATAAGTTTCTTGATTTTTACAGTCTGAGTCGTGCACTCTAAAATCGATTTGAATAAAATACCAGAGAAAAAAGTCACTGCTTAAAGTGAAGAGCTCATCAAGAGAAGCTAAATCTGCACCTATTTTTGCTCTATCCATCCATCCATCCATGGAGGCAGCAACCTAAGCAGAGAAGCCCAGACCGCCCTCTCCCCAGCTACCTCTTCCAGCTCATCTGGGGGGACACCGTGGCGTTCCCAGGCCAGTCAAGAGATATAATCTCTCCAGCGTGTCCTGGGACCCAGGAGGCCTCCTGGTCAGATTCCTGAACCACCTCAACTGGCTCCTTTCGATGTGGAGGAGCAGCAGCTGTACTCGGAGCCGCACCCAAATGGCTGCACTCCTCACCCTACCTCTAAGGGAGGGGCCGGCCACCCTGGCTTGTATTTGCGTGTGTGATTTATCATTTCTGTGGAGAAAAAAGAAAAAAAAAGTCAGCCATTTTTATGCTATTTTCTGACCTTCTATAATTGAATTCATTACAGTAGCTATATTTGATAAAGAGGCTGGCTGATGTTTGCCAGTATGAGCATATGCTGTCTGATATGCAGCAGAATGAAAACCTTTCTGGGGTCGGTTATACTCAGGTTTTTCCAGCAGACCACCCCTGATTGTCCCCAGTGTTCACCGTACTCGCACCGCTGTGTGCAGCACATGTAGCAGAGCAGCACCACCGCAGATGGTGATGCAGACTCAAATGGTGTCTTCACCTAAAGTTACTAGTTTGTAAAATACATTGCTGGTAAGTTAATAAACAATGACAGCATAATTTCCATCTTTCTTTTTTTTTTAACTTCCTTCCAGTAGAGACTGCTCATGTTTTAAGGCTCACAGACCCAAAGTTCACTTAATACAAATGTAAATTATTCAAAATGGTCTTAAAAAAATGGTGCTTGAACCTAAATGGATTCATTTCACATTTAGTGTGCTTCACCATGTTGTCTGTATGTCTACATTACTGTATTTTTTCCCTCAAACCTCAAAGCCATTTATTCTTTTCTTCCCACATTTTATGTCTCCTCATTAATGACTTAAATGTTGCTCTGGTTAGACGAGAAAATGTGAGCGAGGGAACGGGGCTGATTATAATCCATTACCCCAAATATTTAAAAAATGTCCTTATTAAAGGCAGACCAAACTCAAATTGAGAGGGAGAGAGAGCACTTTGTTGTTTAAGTTTACATGCAATATAATCACTATTCATTACAAAGAAATAATCATGTAGAATGGCGTTATCTGTTAAAACAGTTTAGAGCTATGAGGAGCGAAGACGCGGATAAGATAAGATAGTTGTCTTTTGTGTTTATTAGGAATACTGAATTTGACTATTCCCACTAAATCAAACTAGTCCTGGACTTGGTATTCCTGAGTTGTTTTTTTTTTTTTTTTAAATCAGGGACAACTTCCACGAGGCAGCAAAGAGCATGGTCGAGGTTTTTTCTACTGGGTTCACCATAAGAACCTGGTTTTACTGCTTTGTGTCTGCAGCATAGCTGAAGCTTCCCAGGATCAGAAATAAGAGCATTTATAGGTGTGAGTAGGGTGCTTTTACTTATCCTGCAACAGGGGACCCTACAGGTCATTTGTGCACAGCACCTCACAGTTATGTTTTAGCGACCGAGTGGAAGTGTGAATACCTGTACGCAAGCGCGTACTGTATGTGCCGATACTACACTACAATAACAGTTATAATACACCAGGTACACAGGCAGACTCCAAACATGAAGAAATATAAGAACTACTTGTCCATGGTGTTTGCAGCTCTCAGTTTGCAGACATGCAAGCATATATAAATGATGGAGCTGAGGGTTAGCATGCTGTGAAAGGATGTATTTAATATATATACATACATGTAATCAGACGGCAGGAGAAAATACTTAAACCATCCTGTATGAGAATTGAAAGTTTGCCCCTTTCTGATGTTGCAACACTCCAGGAACATTTGCATGTGTCATTTCAAAGACCCCTAGTTGGACTTCTTGAAGCCTCAGAAGGCATCAGACAATAGAAATTAGATGCTAATAGTCTTTGCCAGCTGTTAATATATCTGGCAAACCTACCCAAGTGAGGTCCAGCGAGTGTAAACACACTTCTATGTGTTAAATTGAAGAATTTTCCCTCTACAGGACCATTTGTAATACCGCCCTTGAAACATCCAGGACTTTCTCTTATGTGATTGTTTGATCCTTGCTTCTCTTTCCTGTTTCGCAGTGCGTTGGAGCCTCATTGTGCTCCACACATCGTGATCCTTTTTTCTTTTTTTTCCCCTTGTTTGTGTTGGGCAAATTTTTTTTATTTTTATTTTTAATGGCGGCTATTAATTTTGCATGTGAGTTTTATTATAATAATGTGTCGCATTTGGCACAAACTCGTGTGTCACTGCCGACTTTACGGTCATACCACTGCAAACCGCACAGAGCGAGGGGGGGAAAGAACACAAAGCTGTGAGCGCAGCACAGCAGTGCTGAGTTTAACAGCATAAGTTAGAAGCAGGTTCTCAGTTTTTCTCATGGAGCTTCAGTTAATTTAAACACAACAACTGTTTCTGACAGCACAACAATGCAAATAAACCTTTTTATAGTATGAAGAAATATTTGTAAGCAGGATGTTTCTCATTCTTCTATGTTAACAATCAGTAGTTTGTTACCATGTGTAATAAATCAACAGTGTACTTTTAAACGAGCCTCAGCAATAATTGTTTGAATGCTTTTGTAAGATTTGGAACCCATGAGGACAGATTTGCAGTTGAAATGCTTTCAATCATATCACCACGTTGCTTCGCGTTTTCTAGGCTTTTTTTTTTTTTTTTTCTCAGGATGTGACCAGTTGGAGCGCGATCTATTAAGTGATTGCTGGAAAATGTGTTGATTTTTGATGGTCCACTGATGTGCTCCAGTTAGATGTGAGGCTTCAGCCGGTTAGCTGAGCTTAGCTTGTCAAAAATACCAGAAACGGACTCTGTACAATCTTAACAGTTCACCCTCCAGAGATAAAATTATGAGACATTAAAACTCTTAAATCTGAACAAAAAATGCAAGAAACTGTGTAAAGTGTGACAGCAGCTCCTTCCTTGGCTGCGTCTCATCTTGTCATTTAGTTATGAAACTATACAATTCTGTAACCTCCCCTTAGGTCACATAGTGTCGCATCTTGTGAGCTCACACTACATATTGTGATGCACTCCGTCCTTTCCTGGTTTGTTCTGTCATGTCGTTCACTGTTATGTCACACAGTCCCGTCCTTCCCTGTCATGTCATCTCACATGCTGCGCACATAAAAGTTAAGTCCTGGTCTACCTTGAAGTAAAAGTAGTCATCTCATCTTGATTATTATTTTCTGCAATTTTATCCTCTCTGCTAGCAGAGTGAAAGGAACGTCATAGTCGCTCCACGGGAACTCCAGCTACTCGGACTGTATGTTGGAGAAACCTGCTGCATGTTTTAGCATATTAATGAAGGCAAAATAGACTTTCTACTTTGATATCTTGACATTTTTAGATGCAGACTGAAAAGACAGGAATAAAAGTTGAGCAAATTCTGGTAATAGGGCTTTAAGTATTGCAAATGATGACCTTATTAGCATACGTACTGTAACATTGGCTATAGTGTATCGGTGTAACAGTGCAGTTGAAGTGAAAAAGTTTCTTAAAGTTGAGAGTAAATGTAGGCATTTGAAAATTGCTACTATTTTTACAAAGCACAGTTCTATTTATTTGTATCTTCAGCATAAATTGTGCACTATCACTGTATTCATATGTGCCTTAAGCACCTTCACGTCTTTCATTATAACCTGTTGTGTACTCTGTGCAGTCTAAACAGCGGATAATAAACGGGTCTGTGTTTAGTCTGTTGTGGTTGTCGCTGCCTCACTTCTGTGTAAATAAGAGAAAAAAATGTGTTAGCTGTATTGACCGGGGAGGGAATGAACAAAGTCTGAGTGGTTGATGAAACAGTCTGTAATGGCTCCACACTGTCAACAGAGAGAAAGATGATATAGTTGATCTGCAGTGTGTAGATCAACTATATCGTGTTTTTTAGGATTGTTTTATTTTAGGACTGTGGGTTTTTGTTCCCATCATGGAGAAAACAGTGGAAAAGATGACAATGCTGGCTTTTTGTGCATATGGTATGATCCCTTCCACCCCGAAGATCTCTAGACCACCTGTATCTGTAATAAAAATGCAACTGGCACCTAGCCTCCCTCCCCTCCTATTTGCTCCATAGTGTAGTGGTTTATACATTCACCTACTAATGGAAGATCCCTGGTTTGATCCCGGAGAGGCAAACCTGTTTTGGGGTTGGGTCAGGAAGGCTATGTAGTAAAAATCAATCAAACATGCAGCGCTCTCTGCTCTGGCGACCCCTCGTGAATAAGGCACCAGCCAAAAGTGGCTTCTATTGAGGTGCTGTTTTGTTTTTAACCTCACTCTGGAGCAGTGATCTGACAGGAAGATTTATGGTATTTCAAAATCCTCCCAAGTGTCTCTTATCCCTAGGTTGTTAATTTTGGCCTCACTGTTGTGGAGCTGTTATTAATTCATGTTATCAATCACAGAGATTTCATCGTACTGTCCTCATCTGATTGTATTAAAGCAAGCTCTCGTGCTTTACCAGCTTCACAGGCTGTGCTGGGGGTTCCTCCTGGGGTTCGTAAGGGGATGGAGCAGCGTGGAAATGCAGGAGGGGAAGCGGAGAGCCCCAGCCGTCAGGACAGCGCCAGCCCAGAGGAGAGAGGGGAGAAGGGGGAAAGCCCCACTTCCAGTGGGCCTTCTCAGTGCAAGCTGAGCCGTCTGGAGGTCAACGGGAGCCCAACAAACCCACGAACCCGACAGAACTGCACACCCCTGAGACCACTTGGAGGTGGGTTGTCAACAGTATTGCTTGATGGAGGTGTGTGTTTATTTTAGTAAGTTATTTTTAGTGTTTAAAGCTATATACTATATACTATGTACTTAAAGCTATATAGTATAATATAATGCATTGCTTTGTTTAAGGAATTTGTACCTGTGTAATGCCATGAACACAGTGCAAAATGCTCCACTTGAGCCAACATGGTCTAAACAGTCAGACCACTGAAAGGTACCCAACAGACACCCGCCTCATTAAATGGCTTTAATAATTTAAAATAATTAATTACAAGCTGGGCCTCAAAGATGTGCATAAGATATCCTTACTGTTACTGTACAGAATTAAATTTAACATACATTTTTCTTCTAGAGCCCAAGGGGGAGTTCTTGTTTCACTGACAATCCAACATGGACCGGACATGACCCATACTTATATTTGTAGTTTAGCTTGAATAGTGATTGTAAAAGTGATTAATTATAGATTTTTTTTTTCACTTCATGCAACTGGACAGGTGACAAAATTAATAAGTTTATTTTTGCAGATGAGCTCAGCATGAACGCCTTTGAGAGGAGGTTGTTTAAAAATGTATGGCATATCTTGCTTGTCTATGGCAAGTCGATGCACTGTACAGATATGAACATTTTTGCCTTCCAACAGGCAAAACTGGTTTGTTTTTACGCTATCCCAGCCTTAATCAAAGAGAAAATGTATGAATTAATATTGCATACTACTTTATTAGTATGCTGATAGTTGGATAGGTGGCCATGGCTCAGGTAGTAAAGCACATTGTCTGTTAATCACATACTGACATGACTTTGGGAAAGAAATTGAACCCAAGTTTTTCCCTCTGGCAGAAGAGAAACGCCTCATAGATGGTGTTACAGAGCAGAAAGTACTTTCTAAAATACACAGAAAACATTCATAGATGCCCATTATTCTCTCATGCAGCTGAAAACCTCATCATGCATCATCACACAAACATTGTAGCGGAACATGCACGCACACCCAGACACACACACACACTGCTGTGTTACCTCCCTCCACCCTTCCACTCAGCGGTCTGGTTATTGGCTGATAGCGTGCCTGATGCTTCTGCGGTTTGGCTCTAGCTGATCTGTCACTGCCTCGTCAGGGGGAGAAGGATTGATGGCTTGTTAATTAGCAGCTCCTGTGGGACAGACGAGTGGACTGGATGGGTGTGAGTGGTTCTGTGCTTTGAGGAGCTCTAAGCACTTACCCAATAACAAGTTCAGACCAACGCACAGGAACCGTTCTCACCACTAGAGTCGTGGCATCGCTCCTGAGTGCTAGATGCAGCGCTTTAATGGTGGTTCTGGAAACAAATCTTAACCCTTGTGGGTTTTAATATGTGGTTCAAACACAAATACAGTTGTACAATCTTACATTGACACTGGCAGCTGCCCAGTTTAACACAATGAGACCACCGAGCTGCTATACTGCAGCAGCTCTGACACACTAAATACTGAACAGACAAATTTGTTGAGAAATGCGGCTGTGAGCTTCAACTTCTGGAGGAATTCCTCGGAGAAAGTAATTTATAACATTTATGTTTGTGTTACTCTGCCTGGGATGAATTGTCACATAATTTCCAGTCAGTAATGTAGCATTAAATCTTAGATATGACCACATATTAGCATAAATCCCTAGCCTAACAGAGAAAACATAATAACATCTTTGAAAATGTTGCACAAAACAATAAGAATGTGATGCTGAAGTGCAAACTAATGTCCACCCCTTAAGTTGTGTACTGCTCTATTTTTTTTTCTCCTGTACAAGCTGAGCTCAGATGATTGAGGGGCGTGTGAGAAAGCACATTTAATGAATTTTTTTCTATCTGCGTATTATGTAAATAATTGAAGACCTTTTGTAACACAAGTAACAATTGTTTTCATACACTGATTAATGGATTTAGGAACAGGAAGGCATTACACTAACGATTCAACGTGGCTGTAATGTGCTACCCCCAAAAAAGACCTGTTAAAGGGGGGTGGGGGTAAGAGTGCTCAAGCACTTTAATGGTAATTGCTTAAAGAGTAAAGTATCCCACTGATGCTGGTAATTAGATTTGGTTCACTCCAGTCCCTCTCTGTCTCGTTGTGCCAGGTTTGATGATCCCAGTCTACTGCGTGGTCGAGCATGCGGACATGGGAATGGCCGGCAGCTGTGAGGGGCGTAGCGACCGTCACGCCGAGTTCGTGTTGGTTCGTAAAGATGTCCTCTTTACTCAGCTGGTGGAGACGGCACTTGTTGCTCTTGGATACTCGCACAGCTCTGCTGTACAGGCACGAGGTAAGCAGTGGGTGAGGGTAATATAGCTGCAAAGGTAAATTTATGTGGTCTTCAGTTTGATGCAAAAGGTTCTGGATAACCTTCTGTAGTTACCCACCACAAGGGGCATTCAAAGGTAGGGCTATAAAAATAAAAAAAAAGATACCTGATTGTTAAATTTGGCTCATCTCTCTTTCAAGATTGTCTTCTCGGGCACATGTCCTGATACTGTGCCTTTGATGTGTACTGGAGCTCGTCAAAACTGTGACTTTTCAACTGGGATTTAATTTTTTTGGAATGAAACAGGAATGAAGTCACTGCGAGCCAAATCTGGCAAGCAGGGCAGGTCAGTGTTCGTACAGGTGCTGGAAATCCTTGAAAATGCTTGGATTTTGATATTGTCCTTTCAAGGTTTGAAAAGGCTTGAATTTTGGATACAGTGCTTGAAACTGCTTGAAATTGTAAATGCTTTTTTAAAACTTAAAATAATCACTACCTGGTTCAATAGTTCACTTGTGAGACGGAGAAAGAAAATGAGTCTAAAATGAACATTTTTCCGCCTGGGCCTGGCCTGCACGTCTGCATGTGACCTGTCCCCCAAAGACAGAGAGTCGCCGTTTTAACGAGTGTTGACTGGAAAACTGCAAATTTCAATTGTGGATAAGATGAGTATGGAGTTATGTTTAGGTCAAAAGTCTTGTGCGAGAAAAAACATAATCCGCACAAATAATGCGAATAATGCAGGTATTCATTCCTCGCAAGGAAATTCAAGAACTCACGTGCATAGAACTGCAGCTGCAGGTTCATGCTCTTCACGTGAGCGGAGCTGAATTCCACGCCTGTGAAGAAACTGACTTTTCACCGTTTGGGCGGAGCCTGTGGAGCCGAATGTGATTGGTCATTTTGATGGATAGTTCACGTTACTACTGAGTTTCAATCGTGGCAGCAACATAAGAGCTGTTTGAAACCGGATTTGCTCACAGTCTGGAGAATAAACTTTCCCGATTTTAACGATCAGTGGTTATTTTCTATCAAGTGACTTATGGCATAATACCGTCTTTTTTTAATGTGATTAAAAAATGTGAAGTAATTTTGAGTGATTTTATTTGTATAAAAATATATCCCAGTGTTAATGTGCTGGAAAATCTTGAAAATTAATCTTGAAAGAGCTTAAAAAGTGCTTAAATTTGATCCTGGAAAAGGTGTATGAACCCTGACAGGTGGTGTGCAAAGATGTTGGTGTGGCCAAAAAGTATATGGTGGGTACTGCCACACAATGTCATGTGCCACAGTTCAGGTAGTTTGTAGCAAATGATTTTACAGTAGAACGCTTGATTCACAATCTCGAAGTCAAGTTGAACGGAACGTTTCCAGGAAGTGATCTAAAAATGGCAATTGCACTAGAAGCGGCTCAGAGGTCGAGAGAGGTGTTAAACTGTAAGGTCACGCCTGGTATTATGAAGTGCAGCATGTCTTTGTTTTAAGAAAAGCGAATCAATTTCAAACATTTAAGTTGTTTTCTGTCACATCAGAGTAGGTCACTGCAGAGACTCGATGGATATTTGTAACAAAGGCTGCCCAAAAACAGAGTTGATCTCTCTACATCTCAGGAATTAGACAGTCAGTGTTGGGAGCTGCATGTTAATGGATTTGGAGATTACCACACCCAACATGACTGAACAGCTGACCGGCATCAGTGTACTTGAGTGCTGACATGAGGCTTTAGCTTTATCCTCAGTGTGCTGTGCTGACAGCATCCTACAGCTTTAACTTGGTATTTAAGAAATGACAGTGAAAAGCGGGCAAACTGCAGCCTTGACATACAGTTTAAAATAATTTTTTTTCCACAGAGAACTGGCATCTACACATCTAAATGAGTTATTGCTCCTCTAAGCACACACAAGACACAAGGGGATATTGACATCTTCAGTGCTTTCAACTTCATCTGAAACTCCACCCAGACTTCAAGAGAGAACAGTGAAAACAAATCCAAACTTTAGTCTTGTCACATCCTCTTGAATAAAAATGTAAAAATATGATTAAATGATGACTAATTCTGACCCTCTTTACATGTGAGAAATGGCATATAGGCTTCACTCATTATTACCACTGCAAGTAACTAATTCAGAAGCAGCTGAATGACAATATTACTGGTCTCTAAATGAGTGGGTTTTCTTCCACATCGGTACAGTGAGTACCCATGTCACAAAACTCGAGACAGTCATGGGAGAGGTATTTACCAAGAAAGTATTTTCAGTGATTCACTGCACCCACCTGGCTGCATGGCATTTAAACTAAACAATAAATCTATATCTGAAAACCCCAGACCAGCACCAAAATTCAGAGACCAAAACAGGAGAGCAAACAACATCCAGTTCAACAG
The DNA here is from genome assembly GCA_024447675.2 of Pterophyllum scalare. Taxonomy (NCBI): domain Eukaryota; kingdom Metazoa; phylum Chordata; class Actinopteri; order Cichliformes; family Cichlidae; genus Pterophyllum; species Pterophyllum scalare. The sequence goes on along the minus strand of JAMQGT020002154.1, from coordinate 61,592 downwards.
CCTTCACACACTCACACACGCACAGAGCAGGGCAGTCTGAAATTCCTGGTGTGTCCCATAAACACAGGGTACTCTAACCATGAGGCCGACGCCCTACGACCCCCCTCGCCTGTCCCAAATAGCTAGGTTTTGTTCTGAGAAATAAGCCTTTTCTTTTCAAATAAATAATTTTTGGCTGGAGTCATGCATTTTTTTTTTCCCCTGAGTGTGGTCACAACCAAAATTATACAGAGTCTCTTCTGCGATTGAATTGCATCTTGCATAACTTTGACTGGATGAGTATTTTTAAACTCCTCACTGAATGGCACAGGGTTTTTTTTTCTTTAATTAACTTGCATGTTATGGCTAATTAAAAAGCAGCTATTTCTTATTCGGAATATATGGTTAAGGCTCTGGTTGTAACGTGTGCTTAGGTGAACTGCTGAATGAAACTAAATTTAACTTAAAGGCAAGTTTTTGGAAACATTTGCTGATATTACACATTTTTTTTAAAGATGTTCAAACCACTAGTGGACAGCCTAAACTTTATTTTGGAGTTTTTTTTGTTTGTTTGTTTTTTTCAGGGGAAGGGGGTGTCATTAGCATCAGTCTTACCCAGGTTTGTTGCCATTTTTGTGGTATCTTGTGTTACTGCATTGGCCAAAAATGTCTATATCTTTAATCTAATTCCACCTACAAAGCTCTGATTTGATTGGTTGTTTTTCAAACTGAGAAGCAGCAGGCGGTGAGGACAAAACCGCGATGTGTATCTGTGGAGGGGAAAAAATGATGCAGGGAGAAATTCATAGGTCTGAATGCAGTTATAGTATGACTGAGCAAGACATAGGCACATTGTACCATTAAGAACCCAACGATCTTTCAGAGTTGCATGAACAGCAATGGGCTTTTAGGTCGGTGTGTATGGGGTGTCATACAGTCTTGCAAATTATGGCATTTTTGTACTGCAAAATCTTTGTGCCTGACATGTAGACAGATACTGATATGAGGTATTGTTTGGGTTCTAGAGTAAGCTGCAGATCAGAAAAATGATAAAGCCTGAATATCTGCGCTCTCAACATCATTTTAAGCTTTTGTTTATTTCAGGTCAGTAAGAGTTTTAAAATGCTAAAGTAGCATCTCAGTAATTAGTTCATGTAATCAACTAAAGGTATTAATCATTTCAAAAACAAGGCAGCTGTAGGAAACACAAACTGCCAGTTATCAGAGAAGATATTCTTGTGTTAGACAAGAGCGATGACCTCAGTGTTTATTCTGAGCCTCGACATCAAAACAGCGCGCTCATTCACAGCCCGCTTCGGTCCTAATGTTGAGCTGATTTTACATTTCTCCTCTGATTAATCAACTGTGGAGTCCAAAGAGAACACACTCTGTTCTTTGCCCCCATCACCACCATCCTCACGCAACACACACACACACACAAACACATGACTGAGGCTGGCAGGCTAAGACTAGACAGGATCTGTGTTTGATTTAGAAGATCCTAATGTAATTAGGCCTGTTTAGATTTGCACTTCCAGTCACGGTCGTACGAAGGCCAGGGGAATGTTCAAATCACTGATGATGCTCAAAGATTCGCCGAGAGTTTAACTGGCAGGTCAAAGAAGCACAAACTGCCAAATTTTTATTTTTTTTTATGTATTAATGGGAACAAAATCAGCACAAACTTTTTAGACTTTTAAACAGCAATTGACCTTTTGTGTGTGAATGTCTGTGTGTTTCTACAGGGATCATTAAAGTGGGCCGGTGGAAGCCGATGCCCATCCACTACCTAACAGATGCTCCTGAGGCCACGGTGGCTGACATGCTGCTGGATGTTTATCACATGGTCACACTGCGGATCCTACTGCACAGGTCAGCACCGTGTTTGCAAATTATTTTTTAGAGAAAATGAATGCGAGCGATGCAGTAGATCAGTGTTGACATTTTGGAGTCTAGCTGTTTCTTCTTAGGATCTGTCACATCTTTTTAAAGCGTTATTTCCATATCGAGGAGTGCTGGGAACAGTGAAGTATCCCCTCTCATCTTAACGTCAAAATAAGCAACCGGGACGCCAGCCCTCTTAGATTTTGCTCATGCAATTTTGATTTACTGAGTTTTGGGGGAGTTTGCAGTAATTGAACTGCCACGTGTAATCTGGTGGACTTGCAGAGATGATCATATCATGCACACAGGCCAGCAGCTCTGGTCTTACTGGGGACCCAAAAGTACATTTTTACCCATCAACTCATCACAGGTGATAGTTTCAAGGCTTACAGAATATAATTGTGTCAGGTCTGGTTTAAACACACTTCAATAAAATCCTATTTTATTGTGACTTTTAGTCTGAAGCACCCTGAGTGGTTATCAAGGAAGCACTACATAAATTCACATTCATTACATTATTTATCATGTGTGCAGCAGGTTCAGTTTATACAAGAGGTCACTGCAGAAAGGTTAAAATACAAGAGGAAACGCTGTTTCAGTGCAACTGCAGAAAACAAGGGTCAAAACTAGTGTTCTGAGGTTTAATAAATAACAGGTAAAAATGCCTATTGCAAAAGTTTAATTCTTTCCTTTTTAAATAACTACTTAAGAAATCTTTAACTGGCAAAGCTTTGATTATATCAGTTTCTTGGATGGTTCATTCTGTAATCAGCACTGTCCCAAAAAGAGTGGATAGAAAAATGCTGTCATTCCCATGCAGCTTCGCCCGGCTGGAGGAGCTGCCATCAGAGCAGTGGACCCACGCCACAGTGAGGAACGCCCTCAAAGAGCTGCTTAGAGAGACCAACCAGAGTGCTCTTGCAAAGGAGTGTCCTCTCTCCCAGGTAACCGCTTCATGCCACTACATAAAACTGTCCGGGAAGTGCAGCAGGAGTTATGCTGTCATGTGTCCACTTTGCAGTAAAATCACACGCTCTGCTTGAACTCTGATGATGGCTGCAATATTAAAGTCACTGAAAAGGATGCAACTGTGAATGTTTTATGAAGTTCCTAGTTAGGTTTTTAGTTAATCCATTCAGTCACTGCATATTCCAACAATACATCCAAAGGAATTAGTCTGGAAAGCCTCAGATACTAAATGCTTTATATTTTAGGTTTTAGCCACAAAAAGCCACACATGTGAGCTAAAATCAGCACAAGCAGAACATATTTACTTGTATTTATCAAGAAATGAATCCTCAACCTTTGTAGGTGTTCCTACAAGTTGTTTGGTATTGAAATATTTTGTATGTGTTGTTTTGAACTGAACACACCAGACAAAGTAGGTGAAACTCCTTTTCTGGAGCTCAGTTTTAACTGTTTTTGTCCCACACTCATTGATAACCAAGATGCTGCTAAGTATTTGTCTCTAAGCACATGGTTTCATCATCAGTTCACCACACACTTAGTGCAGTGTGTAATCTGACACACACACACACATTTGGTACCGTCCCATGGGAAAGGATGCAAACATGCACACCTCAATTATCCTGCTCACACACACCCTGCAGTCATTAGAGTCGACTGTGTCATTTCGACTTGTGATTTATACATAAGACTTAGTCATGATGTAATTAGTGATTAGGGGAAGTGTGTGGGTGGTGTGCATTTGCAGCTTGACTCATGTGAGTTTTAATTCTCAGCGTTTCCCATGTTGAGCTTTTGCTGGAGTTTTTGCATCTCTTGCTCTGTATCAGTGACCACAGTACATATTAGGAAAGGGTGGGTACACACTGAGGTTTAATACCTCAGCAGTGAGTTGGTCATTTGCTGAGATTTGACATTTTTCATCAGTCTGAAAGAAAGATGTTGCTCTAATAGTTGAATTTTTTTTTTTTGGCTAACCCAATGAATGAATGACATATTATGTCAAACTCTCTCTGTGTCAGAGTATGATCTCAGCAATCGTGAACAGCTCCTACTATGCCAACGTCTCCACCTCTAAATGCCAGGAGTTTGGACGCTGGTACAAGAGGTACAAACGCTTCAAAGGTAACTCTGAAACCTTATTCACACGATCAAGTAGCTGAGTGTAACTGGAGCAGTCTGTTTTCTTTCTTTCTTTAAGCAAACTAAATCTGTAAACTAGCCTCAAGCTGGGCACAGATATTCCTGCCCTAAAGTGCTAAAGTGGAGGGGCTCAGTGGGAGACAAGTCAGTATTTTTCTGATTATGGAACAATGTTGCATATATTTGTTGGCTGTCAGAGACACCAGCATGCAAATTCTAATGGGACCACAATGTAGTTAATTAGCTGCAGCCTGTGTGCTCTTACTTAGATTATGACAACTGAATGCTTTCTAACGTCCTGGCTCAAATGCTACAGTTTGAAACAGGAAGGAATTTGTCGCCAATTATCCTTTTTAAAAATGAATCATGATACTGCTGTTGTAAATTGGCTTTATGATTTACCAAATGATTCCCCTGGTTGTGCTAATATTATTTTAATTGGAGTAATTGGAGCAAAGTTTAAAATGTAACAGTTTAAACATGTCCTCCTAAAGTCTTCTGGAAGAATGGTCCAAAAATTTCAATAAACACTCCTAAACCTCATGGAAAGCCTTCCCAGAAGAGTTGAAGCTGTTATAGCTGCAAAGGGTGGGCCAACATCATATTAAACCCTGTGGATTAAGAATGGGATGTCACTCAAGTTCATGTTTGTGAAGTCAGATGAGCGAATACTTTTGGCACATTTGGCACATTATTTGAAAATGTATCCAGCTTTAATATGAACATCCATCATTGTAAGAGTGTATATATTTGACAGGATATAAGAAGCACAACAAATCTCCTTGAAGCTCAAACAGAGGCTTTCTGGTTTCTGACCATTTATTAGGGAATTCTTTTGACCAATAACATTAGAGTAGGCTTTGGGCACTAGTATGAAGGTGCTACCCACAGACGCTAAAGCAGAAGAGCTGATGTTGATTCCACACATGCTTTTCCTGCCACAACAAGTAAAAATGTGTTGTAAAAACGAGGGGAAAAGATAAAGGTGTCATCTTGATCTTCTTTATTTTTTTTTCAGAAAGGAAAACTGGTGACTAAAATTATCATTTTTACACACCTGTAAACAAAAACCTGGCCACACATGGGTTTTCTGGGTAATGGTTTCTGGTGTGCCTGTATAGTAGTTGCCCTCACTCCCAGGTGCTGCTGCAATATAGTGATTATATTTTCAGTCTAGGTGTGTGGCTCTCAGTAACCTCCCGGTTAAGTGTCCCCCTCCTGCCTTGTTAAAAACTTTTACAGTTTTGTGAACAACTCTCCTAAACCTCAGCCACCAGCTGTTCAGCTGTTTATACTTTATTTGCTTTCTGCTGCTTTGAAAACTCATAAAGGTAAAAACTGTCAGACACTTAAAAAAAAAACAACAAACTGACACTTATTGCTAGACATATCTCAAGTTAATATGACTCACCTGCCTTAATGCTTTCGCTTTTTGATCCTGTCTAATGAAGCTTTTCCATTCTTCTGTCCACCCCCTGTATGTGCATGAGCACGTGTGCCAGCCTCTATGTGTCTAATCTGCTGCATGAGACGTCTGTCAGTGACAGCTCTCAGTAGGAAGGAACTGTCACACATGGTTCACATTAATGTCACCCTTAATACACATGACAAAACTAAATGCTCTTAACTCCTAATGGAAAACAGCAGTAACCCCCCCCCCAAACACACACGCACGCACACACCAGCAAAACGCAGGAATAATACTTATTACACACACAAGGTAAAAATCTGATGCCCTGCCAAATCGTGCTGCAACTTTTATTCCCTTAATAACCAAAAATGCGACACGCAGCCAAACCGAGTGGAAGTGTAATAAGAAGCAGACTTACGTGGAGAGGCTGTTTTAAAATCCAGGGGGACAGAAAAAAAAAGAGATCAGAGAACACATTCTTCACTTATTTGATAATCTTATCTCAGGACAATGGAGCGAGTGAGTGAAAATAAGAGCATAATTCAACCAAGATTGTGATCAGATCATCCCCCAAGGACAAGAATTAGTGAGATTTTCACACTTTGAAACAAAACAGCACAATTTCATGATTTGAAGCAAAATTTTGTGGTATTCTTGACTCTGGGTCGTGGACCTCTGGGGGGTCTAATGAGCTAAATTGTGAACCACTGCTGTAAAGAATCTGTCGCTACTGAGGCTTTGATTTAAAAGCTTGAGCTGTTTGACTTTTGCTCACATTGTTTGTTTGAGGAGAAATATGATCTGATGGTTAATGGAGATACAATATGATTAATATTATAGAAGTGTCACTGAACTAAAGGGTAATGATATATGCAGAAACTAGTTTATTCCTGAAGAAACTGCTGACAGGTTTGCTGCTCTATTTTTTTTCTTCATAGGTGAATACATCGAAAAGATGTGGTCGTCACAGGAGAAATCAGACATCAAAGGTACATCCATTTTTCTGAATGGAAACTGGTAACATTTGTATTACATATGATGTGTGCAAACAAGAAGTGGCTTGAAGTTGTTGTGATAAGTTGTGACATTTGACCGTTCTCAGAAAATGAGCTTCCCTCTTACACGCCAAGCTCAATACCAGCAGTCTAAGAAATGTTAACCTTTAACCCTACATCAGGATGTTTGATCCAGATATAATAACGCAGTATTGTATTTGTGTGTTGTTATAGTGGAGCGGGATTTGGACTTGAGCATCCTCAGCCACCGTCCTCCCTCACTCTTGCCCTCTCCCACCCATTTGGGCACCCTGGCTGGGCCTGGAGCTCATTCCATCAAGAGTGGCCTGGGGGACACTCAGACCTCAACCCAGCCTCATGGTCTGCCTCACCCGAGTGGACAGAATCACCCCAGTCCTCCACTCCGTCCTCAGGCTCCACCTCTCCTGGGCCACGGCGGGCTCCTCTCTCCCCAACTCCCCCCTCAGCTTGTACGTCAACAGCTCGCTATGGCCCACCTCATCAACCAGCAGCTGGCTGTTAGCCGCCTGCTTGCCCACCAACACCCGCAGGGAGTCAACCAGCAGTTCCTCAACCATCCTCCTATCTCACGGAGCTGTAAGATCTCTGGGGCTGTTTCTGAGCCCAGCCTCAGCTCCGGAGCTGAAGTCTCCTCTGACATTTACCAGCAAGTCAGGAACGAATTGAAGAGGGCCAGTGTTTCCCAGGCTGTGTTTGCCCGTGTGGCCTTTAACCGCACACAGGTAAGCAAGGTGTTAATGCAAATATGGAGAATATTAAAGACTTGATTCCATATAATGTACCAATAAATATTTAAATTTGCGTGTCCTCAGGGCTTGCTATCAGAAATCCTTCGTAAGGAGGAGGATCCTCGCTCTGCCTCTCAGTCTCTGCTGGTCAACCTGAAGGCCATGCAGAACTTCCTCAATCTGCCTGAGAGTGAGCGAGACCGGATCTACCAGGAGGAGAGGGAGAGGAGTACCAGCACCAACCACAACCACTCCACCAACCACATTTCCAGTGCCAACGTACACAGACATGCACAGGTATATGCACATATTCAAATACTAAGGCGCTAACAGATCTGTCTTTAAACTAAAACCTTTAAAACCAGAAACTCTGTTACAGTTTAGCTTAAGTCACACACCCTAGCATGAACATGTGCACAAACGAAGATGCAAGCAGAAGACGAGGGATAAACAGCTTTATTTTTCCTGTCTGCAAGTCCTCCATCTAGAGTACATCATAAAACTGCATTCATATTCAGATCTATAAAGTATTTGGACAAGCTTAAGGACAACAATGGCACAGTGGACAAAAATGGTGACGTTTTTGTCTTAAAATGGCCAAAAATAACTGGTTAACTGCAAATCTGTGGAAGTGAAATAGAGACATCCCTTTAAACTGTTCTAAAAGTTTTCATGTAACCAGAGAAGCCTCACTGAGGTCAGCTTGTGTGTCTCGATCCCTGTAGACGAAATGCAGCGTGCCTGGGCCCAGAGCTGCAGATGAAGCTGGACTCACTGGTAAACATCACGTCGGGGATCTACGAGGAGATCCAACAGGAGATGAAGAGGGCGAAGGTCTCCCAGGCTCTGTTCGCTGAAGGTGGCTGCTAATAAAAGTCAGGTCAGTCCTAGTTGTCTTTTATTACCGCAGCCTGACTATATTCAAATCCCAACCTGTCCTCACCAACCCACTGTTGTGAACTTTGCTTGAAAGGATGTGGGGTGTAGGTGCGCTGCCTGAACTTGCATTTAGATAGCCAGTTACATGCGCAAACTTGAGATAAAAATGTCTCAACATGAGCAAAAAATTTGAGTTGATAATGTTTGAAGGAGCTGATGAGGGTGCAGTGGAGACGTGTGTGACTGTGTTTGTGTGAGGGCGTGTGGTGGATCTGATTACCCACTTGTGGCATACCATCATGACTCCATCCTCAGATAAACAATGCGGGTGATCGAGGGCGAGATCAAAGCATAGTCTGTCCCTGGAGGGGGAGGGCACAGGGAGGGGGAGACGGAGGACGTTATGGTTTTAAAACCAGTTTGTCTTCTGACAACAGACCACATTTATTAAGAATACAGACAGAGTTGGTCGTGTGAGTGCGTGAGATGCTAAAAATTTGGAAATGCTAAAGGATGAGGACACAGGATGAACAGAAGGATGCAAGATGGAGGAAAAGACAGACAGGATGATGGAGGGATGATCACATTATTACCATTAATTTCCAGGCTGAAGGCTGTGTATAAACAACAGCTGGTGGCAGATCCTGGGTCAGCCTAGCAGAGATAATGCAATCTTCACTCACACACACACACACACTTCGACACACTGACTTGCAGATACTGCTCATCTCAGACTTATCTTCTTTTTCCTTCCTCTGCCTATTTGGGGCAAACTTTGATTCACTTGTGCACAGATATCTACATAAATGCCTTGTGTGCTTAAATTGGATTACCTGAGCTCCACTGTAGTTGAAGCTGAAGTGTACACCTTCCTAAAACATGACTAAAGTTGTAGCTATCTGGTGCAACTCAGTGCCATAACAGCATTTCCTCTAAACCTATCTGTCCCCAGTTTTGGAAAGTAGTAAACTGCATTTGATTTAAGTAACTTTATGTATAGTTTTTAGTTTTTTTGATTAAATTTAAATAGTAATTCAAGTAGTTCAATAACATTTTAGCCTTTTTTATGAAGTTACTGAAATGCTAAACAATTGATTAAAAAAAAAAAAAATATATATATATATATATATATATATATATATATATATATATATATATATATATATATATATATATATATTGTTTCACCATTACTTTTACTAATTATTGAAGCATGTTTAGAAAAGCCTTCATCCTAATTGCTGTAAATGCCCATTCAACAGGCATCCAGCACCACACAGTATTCCTTTGATAAACCTTCCAGGTCTCAGTCTGAGAAACAGTCGTTATACTAGTTATGATGCTTGACTAGTTTAGACAAGCTGAGACTGATAAATATTGAATACAAAACAAAAAAAAGACTTTCTTTTAATTATTGGTATAATTTTGGTTTATCCTTAAACTGTGAACAAGTGGGAACAGCATGAATGGCTTTTGGAGAAATGTGGCCTGTTCTACTTCTGATGGTTTTCATGTTTGTTAAATGTTGTAAATTAAATTTATTTTTTTTACAAACGGAATGAACTATTTACATAAATAATTTTTTTTTCTTTTTTTGAGTGTTTTTGTTTTTTGGGGGACAAAACTAGTTTTCCAGACATTTCCTATATTTACAGCTAATATAAATGCTGTGTTGTGGACAAAGACACTAAATCAGGGACATGTTTTTGTCTGCACCAAAGCTTATTTTTTGCAGGCTTCGGCGCATATTATGTTCCATCATATCCCATTAAAAATAACTCTCCAAACTTAAAAAAAAAAAAAAAGTTTGAAGACACAATGTCACCCTTAATACCCTTCAGGGTTGGCTGTGTGAGCTGCTAAGATGGAAAGAGAGCCCAAGCCCTGAAAACCGCACCTTGTGGGAGAACCTGTGCACCATCAGAAGGTTCCTGGCGTTGCCACAAGCCGACCGAGATCTGGTATACGAAGAAGAGTCAAGACAGCAGCACAGTGACCGGCTCCACACCGTCCTGCACATCTCAGACCAGCAGGTAACAAACACGCAGGCAGCGGTTCGAGTTTGGGATCGCCAGACTGAATCAGAAAGTTGTGTTTGTGTTCCACTGAAGTGGTAAATGTGGTTAAAAATCTGAGGAGCAAAAGAAATGCGTGAAAATCTGATATTTAAAAATAGACAACCACTCACAACCACAGCACAGCCATGTGTAAGAAAAGACACAAATCAAAGTGTTTTTACGAGTGAGAAAATGGGAAAACCAGCGTGCGAGCGTTTGCTGTGCTGTGTCGAAAAGTTTCCTCCGTCTCCTCCGTCTGTCTGATCCCACCACCTGCTCCTCTCAGCAGCCCTCCTCTTTGTCATGTTTGTGTCCCATAAGTCATTGAAAATAGAAGTGGTAAATGACCAGCCCACACATTTCCTGCTAAACACGCCTCCATCCCACCCTCTCCCAAAAACCAAAATGCTCTCCAGTCTAGCCCTAACCTCAATATTATTCAGAACATAGCCTGTAATTATTGAAGCAGAGAAAAAGGAATTGCCATTATCTTTATTTAGGTCCTTTAATTTTGATGGACCACAGATTTATGGTGTTGGATTCCTGTGTTTGGGTGTGCAGGCCTCCCCACCCTGTTAATAAGCTCTAGTAGTGCGCTTGTTTGTGTGATGAATTTGGGAGTTTAGCGTGCATGTTGGCGGGTGGTGGAAGCTGGTTGATAACACTTCCGTTTGTAGTACATTTTCTTTGACTCTGCAGAGTGGCACTGAAATATGAGCTGAACAGTTCAGTCAAGCTGGGCTTTAAGTACACAGAATGAATAATCTTCAAGTGGACTGTGACACAGTGAAGTGTGTAATATCATCACTAAACACTTGTCTCAAAGCCTCAGCTTATTCGTGGACAAAAAGGCAAATACATGCAGCCTTTTTTTTTTTAGTATAAATGATCCCATGGATGTTTTGTTGCAACTGATTTTTTTTTTTCAGCAAATCAAATATGTATTATAAACAAATTATGTAAAAGGTAAGGCGCATAAACCATCATGATTTTAAAGTGTGAAAAAAATAAGCATTTGCCATCAAAATACAATAAATTTAGGCTCTGATTTGTAGTTTACATATATGCCTAAAGTGAATAATTAAAATATTTTAATTATTTTTCTCTTAATTTAAGTTCTTTGGTGACACAAAAATTAGCATCAAATGGATTTTTCCCTGCTTTCTGCCACATCCAACTGAGTTTTTAATGCAGAAAATACATGTACAAATTCCTGACATCTTTAAAAAACACAAGTGATAATATCATTGCTGCCTCCTTTTGTCATGCGGTGAAAGTTAAATCTACAGCAAAACTAAATGTACTTCCATTTTCTTATGTGTGTACTGGCTTCATAAAGCCAAAGACACCGGAGACAGTGAAAAAGAGAAGACAGCAGTTTGATTGGAAATGTTTTCGAGGGGCAAGTTTTTACTGTTTAAGTGGTTTAATACTCGAGTGTAAATAAATAACTCAAGGGTCACTTACTGACTTCATACAGTGTCAACTTTATGTTAACATGTCTCAGAAAATGATAACTCAAGGAAAAATTAAACTGACTTTGAGTTAGCTTTTAAAATATACACTAGTTTTAAATGAACTTTGCTTTTTTTACATGTTATAATCAGGTTGAGTTCCTTGCTACCTAAAGGCCTGTCCTGCACTAGGAAAAAAAAAGTTATCCTTTTAAATGCTGTGAGTAAACTTTTTATTTTCTAAACAGACCCTACACAGACAGCCTCTGCCACCTTTAATGGCTCCATCCCCGATTCATGAAGACCCCCAGCCCATCCCCCCGCCACCGTTGCAAAGCTCAGAAGATGGGTCTCAATGTGGGATGAGCCCTGGCCTCGGAGGTGGAGGAACAAAGAAGGCCAGATCGCGGACAAGAATTTCTCTGGAGGCCCTGGGAATCCTGCAGAGCTTCATTGGAGATGTGGGACTGTACCCCGACCAGGAGGCGATACACACCCTGTCAGCCCAGCTAGACCTGCCCAAACACACAATCATCAAGTTCTTCCAGAACCAGCGCTACAACGTTAAGCACCACAGCCAGGCCAGAGAGCCCATTACCGGGGAGGACGACAGGGAGAGCTCCAGTCCCAGTGAGGGAGGCGTCTGCACAGTCGAGGGCAGAGGAGGCGAGGAGGCTCTCTCTGCGTCTGAGGAGTCAAGTGAGGATGGGAGGGCATCAGTGGAGGTGTTCAGAGCAGAAGGAGAAGATGGAGAAGAAGGTGAAGTGGAAATGGAGATTGAGAAAGAGCAAGGAGATGATGCAAAAGCTTCAGGGCCAGTAGCTTCCTCTCTGTCCCCCTACAGCAGTGTGGACAGTCCCCAGTCTGCAGAACAACAGAGATAACAGCAGAGAAAAAAACTGAAGACCACACACAGAAAACCTGAGTAAAACCACAATTTTGCCATCACCTTTAACAGAGCTGATGATCAGAGCTCTTTAATATCTGAGGAACAAATATTTATGGACAGTTTGACTAAAAAGGGACTCCAACTACCTTAAGAGCCAATTTGGTTTGTAAAACAGTGTTTGGGGCATTGTTCAGCTCTGCTGAAAGAAAAGAAATTTCAGTTTTGTCACATTTTTTTGTGGGGGGGATAATGGGGAAAAGATCACTATGGGATGACATGTTTGAAACTGAGATTTACTGAATTCTTTGAGTTGTTTCCCACTTTTTGAAGGGATATATTCACACCACAATAGAAGAAAACACTCACTCCTGCTGGATCTTAGATTACTTACAAAACACAGGCCTCCTATTAGCTCTCCGAGCATATTTCCAACAGTTTTGACAAGGAATGTAAGTCTTTGTCATTAAAATGCAATAAGCGTATTTTGATTAAAGGTGCATATACAGTCATTAAATGCATGTTTCCCCCTGAAATCCAACCACATACACAGAAAAGAATAACTAAATGTGCACAGACAAACTGCAGGAACAGAGGGGCTCACAGCAGGTCAGAGGTGCAAACACATGCCTTCTTTTTCAGGTGACATTCATTTACATTGGGACCAAGGATAAATGGCACTGAACTGCAGTGGTAGCTCACAAAAAAAGCATTTGCCTTTTCTTTTTTTTTAAAGAAATGCAGACATGCAGGGGAAAAAATACTATAACCTCTCTCCAAGCTTGAAGGCCTTATGTTCTATGATATATAATTTTGTTTGTGTCCTTAAAATCATTTTGGAGATCCCTGCATTGACGTGTCCGTATGTGAAGCTCAGAAAGCCAGTTCACACTACCCTCCTCCTACTATTTATTACCAGCTTTGTATTTACGTAAATCTAAGTATTGTTGTTGTGATTCCATTTTCTTTTCTTTGCTCTTACTACAGATGTCTTTGTAAATGTGACTCAAACATGCCAAGAGGACGTTTGAACTGTTACACTCTTTAAGTTGAACTTTTACTTTAGCTGAAAGGGAAATAAACTGAAAATTTTGGGGGATTTTTTTTTTTTTTGGACATTTATGTACATTATGGTGTAAATGCTGATGATCTACCTGCAAAAGTGAATCTGATATTAAATCTGGGATGCAACCACTGTCACTTTACACAGTTTTGTGTCATTTGTGCCACAAAGGCAGAGAGGGTGAAAACAAACTTTGTCCTTTAGTTTGTTAGTTTCCCTTTTGATATTGAACTGTTGAGTCTGTCGCAGGAAGGACGTGAACATCTGATAAGTTTTCCAAAGTATTCTCTGTGTGGGAAGTTTTACGTCTTTGAATTGTGAAAATTCAGTACCATTGCGATGACGGTAACATGCACTCGACCCACAAAAGCGGCCGTTTTCAAGGGTTTTCCAGATTGTCATGTCTGCACTTGAGAAAAATACAGTGGTTGATCTAGATAATGATTGGAAGATACATGTAAGGTCATGCAAAAGTTGGTATCTAAATAGTTGTCGTTCCATCTCTGTTCCTACACAGTCACATACAATAACTCCAACGTTAGAAAAACCAGCTGTCGAACACAAATACAGAATGCAGCTCTTGCTGACCACAGACATGACTGTAAAACAGCAGTTGTAAACTGCAAAATTGTGCAAAGCAATTAGTCTGTGCCCCTCACCCTCTTTTTTTTTCTTAAAATATGTTGTAAAGGGGATTTACCTCGAGCTTTGTGCAGAATGAAATGCCAAAGGAAGAAACACCAGTTGTGAGCAGCACGTTAAATGAGACTGTGAGAGTGAATTGTCGTCGGGGATCACTGCAGCTTTTACTCATTGAGAGCTGCTTGGGTTTATTAACCAGGAGAAGTCAAAATACAGTGGTGGGAAATAATTATTTGATTTCCTGCTGAATTTGTTGACGTTTGCTCAATAATAAAGAAATTACCAGTCTGGAGAGAGATGGAGAGAGACAGGATATCAACCAAAAATCCAGAAAAAACACATCACATTAAAGTTATAAATTAATTTGTATGTCACTGAGTGAAGTAAGTATTTGATGCCCAAGCAAAACATGACTTAGTACTTGGTGGAGGAACCGTTGTTGTTGAGCTATGCCTTTGTTCCCTTGGCCATGTGTTTTGGGTTACTGTCATGCTGGCTGAAGGAAGGAAGTTCCCGTCCAAGACTTTAATGGTACAGATTTTGAACCGTGCAGTGGCCCCTCAATGCGGTGAAGTCGTCCTGTACCCTTAGCAGAAAAACAGCCCCCTCAGTGCTTGACTGTGGGGATGGTGTTCTTTGGGTCATACTCAGCATTTCTCTTCCTCCAAGCACGGCAGGTTGATCATCCTCACCCTATGATGTAAGATCTTGCATGGAGCTCCAGAGTGAGGGCGATTGTCATTTTATATTTCTTCCATTGCCAAATAATCGCACCAACAGTTTTCACCTTCTCACGAGCTTCTTGCTGATGGTCTTGTAGCCCATTCCAGCCTTGTGCAGGTCTACAGTCTTGTCCCCGACAGCCTTTGACAGCTCTTCGGTCTTTCCCATTGTGATGGAACAGAAGAAGCTGATTCTGTGGACATAGTGAGCTGATTGATTTTAATCTGTGTGCCATACGGGCACACGGCCACTCTGTGGGAGCCAATTCTGGCTGGTTTGTAGGGAATCAAATACTTATTTCACTCAGTGACATGCAAATCAATGTATAGCTTTTATGTAATGTGTTTTGGGATGTTATTCTGTCTCTCTCCCTTAAAATGAAACTACCATAAAAAATGTTCATATCTTTGGAAGTGAGCAAACTTACAAATTGAGCCAGGGATCAAATATTTACTTCCCCCACTGAAATATGGAAGTTAACTCAAACTGCATGTGCAGGTGAAAGCTAGACCATTCTGTAGTATACTAATGTTAAAATGTACTGATCTGCTGTCTCTGGGGCTTTCCAATGAATGTATTCCATTTTTATATATGTTATCAAAGTTCTGCATGTCTGTGAGGCACTGATGATATCTGCTGTGAGGGCACAGAGTTGTTTTGTTATGGGACTCATTAGGGTTTAGCTAACTCTGCAGCTTCATTTCATCTTTACATGCCAGAGCACCTGATAACAATTCGAATCATCTGAGAAAATTTGTGAACGGCTGCTCCTTGTTCATGTCTCTGTCTCCAACTCTAAGGTTAAATGTTTTGTGTGTGTGAATGTTTGTGGTGGCAGGCCTTCGTCAAGATGATATTTATCTTAAGCTACATGTGAAAGCCATAACCTGTGCACTCAACCAGCCTATTTGTTTGTTGGTTTCTTTCCCATATTAGAGTTAGTGGTGGAAAGTCAAGAAAAAGTTATTGGAAAAGTAAAGCTGTGAGCCCTGTGGTACTAAAAAGGTTAAAAAAAAAAAAAAGGAGTCAAAGCTAAAGTGAGAAATAGTCTTTGTGTGTTTTATGTACTTTTCTGTGTTCATTGGTTGTTTCAAGTGTGATGAAAACTAATTGGAGATCACAGTTAACTCAGATCTAATATTACAACTGCATCAGTGACTGTCAGTACGGTCCACCGGTTTTCTGCTCACACAGCTGGCTATTAGAGCCGTATGGCGGGCCGATACGGGGCCATTATAGGTGTGTATGTGTGTGTGAGTGCTCTGGGACAGGGACGCAGGTGCTCCGTGGGCTGATATTACCCAGGATGCTGGAGGTGGGGGCGTGGGGGTGGGGAGTTATAGGGGAAAGGAGGATCTCTGTGGAGCTGGCAAACACACCTGTGATCCCCTGCTAGCACGCTCACACACTCAAACACACACACTCTGTCCCCTCAGCCCCTGCGCTGCAGCGCGTTAATACACACTCTGATAAACAGGCTAATACTCGCAGCGGCAGCACTTCACACACCATTGAACGCAACACGCGGTAATCAGTGAAGCCAACACGTGGCACTGTGTGTGTCTGTGTGTGATGCATTACAGGCTTCTGTGGACTTCTGTACGCACTGCATTGCATGTAAGCAACAAACAGAGTGAAACATTAGACAAAGTTACACTTGCAAACCAACTTTTAAACACTTGTTTAATTTTATAGCACAGCCTCCTGGTTGCATAATGTAATGGAGGGCTTTTATTTTTTTCATGTACTGTACCTCTCTCCTTTAGGCACTAATATGACTCCATTTACATGATTATGACTTCATTTTTAAGTAATCTATGGGGAAATTTACTCAAGGGAATAACAGTAGCTGGATGTACACTGATATTATGGAGAGAATCTGCTCCTGTGATGCCTGATATGCACACAGCCTAAGACAACATACAGTACTGAGCAAAAATCTCGAGTCATTCCTCATTTCTTTATATTTTGCAAGGTAAAGTAGTCTTCAGGAATAGTTCTCCAGGCTTCTTGAAGGACAGTCAAAGCTCTTCTTTGGATGTTTCTGCCTTTTGTTCTGCTCTCTGTCAACATAATCCCACACTGCTTCAATAATGTTGAGGGCCGGGCTCTGGGGAAGCCAATCCATGACTGATAGTGTTCCACTGTGTGTTTTTCTATCCAGGTATGCTTTTACTGCTCTGGTAGTGTGCTTTGAATCATTTTCATGCTGGAAAATGAAGCCATTGCCAACCAGAGAGTTTACAGATGGTACTGGATGGTGGATCAAGAACTGATGGTATTTTTCTGTGTTCACGATTCCATCTATTTTGACAAAATCTCCAATACCACTGGCTGAAATGCAGCACCAAATCATGACAGAGCCTCCACCATGTATTACAGATGACTATAGACACTGTTGTTCCTGTCTCCTGACCTCCTCTGTAAATACTGATGATGATTTGAACCAAAAATTACAACTTTGGTTTCATCACTCCATCAGACTTCTTGCCACTGATCTTCCTTTTTCCCGGGGAAGGTCAAAAAGCATGGAAAAATATTGCTCAGGACCTCTTTTTTTAAAAAAAAATTAATAAATCACGACAAAGTCTGGCTCTTTGCAAACAAAATTTAAAGAAATGAGGAGCGACTCAAGACTTTTGCACAGTGCTGTAGATGGATTTCAACCGGGTTTGTGATCTTCATCTCAACATAAAGTGTCAGCAATCCCAAATTAACTGTCTCTGGATTTTGAACACTTGAAATGAAAAGCCTTAAATCCTAATATCTATATAATAATGTCTGGTTATTTTCAATATGAGGAACTTTCCTTACTGCATGGCCAGACGTCCCGCAGATGTGACAGGCGTGTAGCATATTTTCTATGAATAAACCTGGATCATGAAAGCATGAACAGTCAGATTGCCACTTCCTGATTGGGCTTTTTTAAACACATTATTAATAATGTATCATCTTTGAGACAGATGTCCATGGTGTCTGTCATTAGGCAAACAATTATGCATCCATAAGCACCTGAACAGAAATGTTTAAATTATAATAACCACATTCCCACAACACCCCCTCATGGCACTAATTCCCTTACCCATCACAACTACTAACTACTTAACCTTAAACTGAACCTAAAGTCTAAAACCAAGTCCAAACTTTGAAACAAAGCTTTGAGGAGGTGACATTCAAATCTTGACCAGCTATACCCTAAGTATCACGTTAAGCTTAGACACACTCGCACTTTAAATCATAAGAAATTCCAGCTCAGAATGTGTCCATCCATCCATCCATTATATATGCTAGGATGCATCCGAGTTATCACACATTATCATCACCTACTCATGGTAACTAAACATCACAACTTTTGGCCCATCTCTCTTTCACACACACACACACACACACACACACACACATGGTGAAAACACCCCTCAAAACACCCAGAGATGAAACGAGTCAGAAAACAACCACATCACATCTCCGTCAAAAACAAACATTTAATTATGGCAGCTCTGCTGCATTAGTGGCCAACCAGCGGGTTTTGAAGTGTGCCTCTAAATAGCGTTACATTGAGCCAGTAACATTTTTAACGCCCACAAAAGACATTCAAAGCAAATCACTTCAAGAGGAAAATGAAAGACAATTTAAGGCTAATAGGGTTTTAACTTCTAAAAGTCTGGAATCTGATCATTTAATGTTCCATTTCAAGTAATAAAAGCTGCATTTTTTTTTTTGTAAATCCATGTAGCAAAAAAAAAAATAGGAAAGGAAATATATTTAAAGCTAAAGTAAGAAGCTTTCTCTATTTTTCGAAGAACTTTAAGAATGGACATCTGGTATTTTACGCACGTGGACTGCTATAACTGTTCACCTACTCCTGATCAACATTTTATTGAGTTAATTAAAAAACTCCAGCTCATCTTTACTCTATGCAGTCTGGTTTATTTAATGTTGAATGACTGATTCAAGACAATCTGTTACTTAAAAAGCTTTCAGTGATGGCTTTGTGATCATGAACACCGAAATGTTTTACTTCTTATTTAACCCAAAGTTAAAACTCTTTAGCCTTCTCAGTAATTCTACCTTTAGCATGTGGAGTCCCACAGGGGAGTGTCTTGGGCCCCCTGCTGCTTGTAAGGGAACACTGTGCATCGTGGTCATGGTGAAAATCCCATTTTTAAATGTTAATGATTCATTAACCATTTAGGTTTCACTCCATGCACATTAATTTAGGTGAAGAGGCTTTTTGGCATGCTTCCCTCTGACACATTAACTTGGGTGATGTGATTTGAAATGTGACAAATAAAAGGAGATGCGGTGTAGGCCCGTTGTGGAAGTGAAAAGTAAAGGCACCCTTTAAGTTATCTTCACATGGGCTCTGGGAAAAAAATCATCTAAATTTAAATACAATTGGTACTTGCAGTACCAATTGAGCAAACACTATAAAGTTATTTACCTTTTTAATTTAATCCACTGACAGATTTAGGTACAGTATAGTAAACAGAGCTTCCACTTAAGTACTCACATTAGGAAATAGACCAAAGTGAGAGTTAAATAGAAAACAAATGCTTTTGCCTGTGCTAATATGAACTGTAATACAATCGCAATGCACTGATAAAAAGAACTGAATTTACACAGGAAACAACTCTGCTTCATGGCATAATTGTTTATCTGCTGTTTCAAGTTTTTCATATGGAACTTGTCGTTTACCAAATGTATGAAAATGTTTTAAAAATCTATAGTTCAATATACTGGACAATTACAAAGTTAAACAGGTGACAGTGATAATCTTGTTACAGTGTAACATTCTGCTGGGAAACTCCGCTGTAGATGTTACTTTGACACATACTACGCACCTAAATATTGCTGCAGACCAAAGCACACTCACCTCCTTACCCTACCACACCACAAAACCTGCTCAGGAATGGCTTGAACAACACGACAAAGAGCCCAAAGTGTTAACCCGGCCTCCAAACTTCCTAAATCTCAGTCCGAGCAAACATGTCACGTGCCAGAAAAGACCTGGTCCCCACAACCCACAGGACCCAAATGATCCACTGCCAACATCCTGGTGAAAGATACCACGGAGGTCAGGTATCCAAGACTGGTCAGGTCAGCAGGACTTTGACTGTATTAAACAAATGGTTTTAATGTTGTGGTGCGTTATCAGTGTATATGGCATCATTAATACCTCCCACATAGAGAAAGTGAGAGTCAATGATCTATTAAGGCATTCCTCATATATAGTTAAGCCACTGTCCACAGAATTTTTAAATCTTATTGATGCATTTAACCTTGTACAGTCTGTCACCGGTCCAACACATGAGCACGGTCACACGTTAGACCTTGTTTTCATCATACGACCTGTCTGTTAGCAATGTTGCAGTTTCTGAAGCTGTTTTCTCAGATCATAACCCAGTTTTATTTGAGATTTTGCTTCCCTGCTTGATTCCTAATAAGTGTACTCACACCTGCTGTATGGTTAAACCTACAACGGCTGTTCAATTTACTGCATCCTTTAAGGCTGATGCCGAAACCGAGAGACCCTCCCCGTGTTTACATACCGAGGAGCTTACTTCCTTGATTCTCACATCTTGTAAAAACATCCTTGATACTATTGTTCCACTTAAAACCATACGGCTTAGGCCAAAACCTAAGCAGTGGGTAAATGATATAACTCGTGCCGCCAGATGAAAATGTAGGAAGGCAGAACGCAAATGGAAGAAGGATAAGCTACAGGTGTCTTATGATGCTCTCAAGGAAAGCTGGCGTAGCTATCAGAGACCTGTGAAGGCTGAAAAAACTAAGCATCTCAATGGTATTATTTTAAATAATTCTCACAAGCCTCATGTGTTGTTTAGTACAATTAACTCTTATCTAATTAAACTCTTACCTACAGACTCTGGTTCTGTTATTTTAATGCTTTTAGATCTCACTGCTGCCTTTGACACTGTTGAACACAGTATTCTCATTTCTCATCTTGAGCACTGTGTGGGGGTAAAAGTGAAGTGGTTTAAGTCATACCTCTCAGGCAGAAGTTTCAGTGTCAGTTTTGGAGGCTCAACTTCTTCCTCTGCCCCCTTTTTATGTGGAGTTCCACAGGGTTCTGTTTTGGGGCCGATCCTTTTTTCTTTTATATCTACTTCCCCTAGGGTCGATTTTGAAAAAATATGGTATCTCCTTCCACTTCCCAAATCTATCTGCCCCTAAAAGGAAACGAGAGATGGCAGCTCTCTGAAAATATTAATTGAATGTCTTAATGATATTAAAGCCTAGATGGCTTCAAACTTTTTACATTTTAACGAAAGCAAGACTGAGGTCATGATCCTTAGACCCAGTAGTTCGAGCAGTACTGCGAAACTGGACCTGGGCACACTTGATAAATAACCTTGGTGTGAGAATAGACTGTGATCTAAAGCTGGAGAAACAGATAAGCTCTGTGGTGAGATCAGGCTTTTACCAACTGAGGCTCCTTTCTAAGGTCAAGCCCTTCTTATCTTTTAGTAATTTTGAAAGAGTTATACACGCTTTTATTTCTACTAGATTTGACTACTCTAATGCCCTGTACATTGGTATAAACCAGTCCTATCTTTCATGCCTTCAATTGGTCCAGAATGCAGCCGCTTGCCTTCTTACTAGAACTCCTAAAACTGAGCATATCCCCCCTGTGCTAGCCTCCCTTCATTGGCTTCCTGTGTGTTTTAGGATTGATTTTAAGATGTTATTGTTTGTTTTTAACTCTCTAAATGGGCTGGCCCCATCATACCTCACCAAACTCCTAACACCTTACGTTCCCTCTAGGTCACTGCAGACCAGTGTTCCTAAACCTAGGCTTAAGAGCGGGGGCGGGGGGGGGCAGAGCTAGGGAACGAGTTACCCTTTATGTTAGGTCAGCTTCTACTGTGCATGTTTTTAAAGTGCGTCTTAAAACTTGTTTTTATACTTTGGTCTTCAAATTGGAGTGAGAGCTATCTCTCTGAGCTGTTGTATTGTTTTATAATCTTGTGATTTCTTAGATATATTTTAGATGTGTGTGTTTGGTGTATTTATTTTATCTTATTTTCCCTATGTACAGCACTATGGTTAACTGTTATTTTTTAAATGTGCTTTATAAATAAATTTGGATTTGGAGGTAGCATTGGTTTAATTTATGCTCTGCAAATAATCGTGTCACTGCACAGTGATCTCGCTTCATCACATCCACCACCTCAAGCTTAGGTGACATTCTAAAACCAAATTAAAAAAACGGGTTTCGGCTATTTCTCAATGATTAAAGGGACAGTTTGTCAAAATAACTGATGCTGAAACATATGCTTTCCTGCCATTTGAATTTTCTTGCTTGTAGCTTTTAAAAAGAAAGTGGCAGTGATTGGAGCACAGCTGAAGTCTTTAACCCTTTCAGCAGACACATAATGTGTTGGTCTAACCTCAGCGTAAGCCAGAGGAGGCGTCGAGGAAGCACAGCTGGCTGGGTGGCTGTGGGCTCTCGACACCAGCTGCAGACTCTTGTGCAGAAAGAGCCACCAGGTGTCTGGGATTTCACGCTCCTTTCCTCTTTCCACTGATTCCTACTGCCGCCTGCTGAACCATTACTGGGTTGGATTAGCACCGGCTGTTCCTCCACAGTGCCGCCACGGGCCTGCAGCTCAGCACGCTTTACTGCCCGTCTCCCTCACACAGGAACAAGTAAATTGTGTTTGGACTTATTTTCAAGTTTGCTGCTGAAGCCATGTTTTGTAGTCTGTATTTAGTGATGGATGAGACCTGTTTGCTGACAGGGTGAGCATATTTGTTTTCACTGTTGTCAAAACAAGAAATATTTCATTATGAAAGGTCATTTCACCAGAATTACAAAAACACAAATTGTTCATGCAAATAGTTTTTGGCTTGGGTGGTATCGGTTTACCACCGAAATTTTCTATTCCCGGAAAATGGTCCCCAAAACTCTAGTCCACAGGCTCAGTCGAGTTCTGAGACCTCCAATGATGAACTGTGTGAATTAATCACTTTTTCAGATTTGTACTGTTTCCGGTTACTCTCACAGCATATAAATGTGAGGTTTCATGTTCGAGCGACTACACCGGACACTTTTCCATAAAAGTCGCAATGGCAATCTCTTTTCTTAGCTAGTAACATTCGTGCATCACTTTCATTGCAGCATAAGTCTAAACTGTATGCATTAATCTGATTGTGATTATGTGCAGAATGCCACATCTTCAACAGACTGATTAAACCAGCAGTGTTCCAGTTTATGCCAAATTTAGCCATCTCTCATCATTTGGCTGTAGCAATGTCTTTAAACATATGAGAGTGGTATCTAACTTCATATGTAGCTCTCAGCCAGAAATCAGTTGTGTATATTTCCAAAAGTTAGCTCTAGCTGGATATACTGACGTAGTGATATTCCATTGACCCCTTTCTATCGAGGTGATGGCACAATTATCAGAGATGAATATTAAACCGATTTTTCGCTAACCAAAATTAGCATCCCATGTAATACCACAGTGGATTACACAGTGTTGCCTTCTTAGCAACTTTGTCGCTAGATTTAGTGTCTAGTGACTTTTTCCAAAAAGCGGCTAGCAACAAATCTAGCAACTTGTTCCAGTGACTTTAACGACTTCTGGAGACAGCCGCGAAAGTAGAAATCCTCCCTTGGTACCATGTTTATTGTCAAATACAACCTCTGTACCACATATGTCTGCACACTTTAGACAGGATCCCGGATGCTGCGAATTTTAAGACAACCACCCGCGAGATTTCTTACAGACTATAGTTGCTAACCGTGCTAGTTAGCTAGTGCTTGTGTTAGCATACAATCCTGTGAAAAACTGAATACACCCCATGATTCAGTTAGTTAAAAACATGTCTGGCCACAGTAACTTGAAGTAATCATTTTCTGTATGAATTTATTGGTCTCTCATGTTGTTGTGGAGGACTTTTGGCCAACTCTTCTGTACGTTGTTGCTTCAGTTCATTTTATAGTTTGTGGGCATTTATTTATGCACAGCTCTCTTAAGGTCGCTCCGCAGCATTTCGGTCAGGTTCAGGTCTGGACCATCGGTATACAGAGGAGTTCGTGGTCAGCTCCAACATCTCCACTTTGGTCTCGTCTGTCCAAAGTACAATGTTCTCGATTTCTCTCAGTTTGTTCAGATTTTGAAATCCCAAGCTGTGCTGCAATGTTTTTAGGCTTTCCCATGGTGGCCCTTCCAAACCCTTCCAAGTCATACTAGTTCAGTCTTGGGAGTTTTTTGCAGTTTCTCAGAGAATTACACAGTCTGACCTTGGGTTGAATTTGCTGGGATGTCCAATCCTGGAAAGATTGTGACATTTTGTTAACACAAACTGAAATGCTCCAGACCAGAAAGCTTCTGCTTTTACAGAGGCGCTCATACTTGCTGATGATCAGATGCATTTGATTAGCAGCAGTTGGCTGCTACTTACCCTCTTAATTCATATGGAAGCAGTAAGGCTGGTCTTAGTCTTTCATAGGACTGCTTAGAGTCACCTGACAGCATCTCATCCAAACACAATCAGGTCAGGTTTAAAAAAATGTGACTTCCAAAATTCAAGACTTTAAAATGACAGTCTACAAACCAGTGGGTGATATTTCCTTGTGTTGATATAGTCTGTGATTCTAAACCAAAGGGTCAGTGAGATAATGTGTCTTTTTGAAATATATATGAACTTACCCATAAAAAGCTAAGATCTCAGATATTGTCAAAACAAATGCAAAGATGGGTTGTTTTTTTTAAAATTCATTTTAATTTCCCTCATCCCTCCTCAGCTTTCCTTCATCCTTCCTTCCTTCTTTCCTTTCTTTCTGGTATTTCTTCGTCTTCTCAATGAATCATGAGTGTTTAAAGCTCAACGCGAAAGAGAAAGGAAGTGTTTAGAGTAATGCATCTACAGAGATCAATGCATAAACACACAGACACACACACATGTGCGTAGGTGTATATTCCATTCAAAGAAACCTATAATATGCACTATAAACACACAGATATACTGTAGTCATACACACAAATACACACACGCTCTTCAGACCAGGCAGCTCAAACAACTGCTAACAATTACAACAATTAGTGGTTGTACATTGCCAGCCAGCCGCGCTGCCT
This sequence comes from Pterophyllum scalare, assembly GCA_024447675.2. Taxonomy (NCBI): domain Eukaryota; kingdom Metazoa; phylum Chordata; class Actinopteri; order Cichliformes; family Cichlidae; genus Pterophyllum; species Pterophyllum scalare. The sequence goes on along the minus strand of JAMQGT020002154.1, from coordinate 36,634 downwards.
GTTTATAATGTGATGGAGAGCAAATGTCATAACAGTGAAGCTCTGAGACAAACAAGATACATTATCAACATGATACCTGCACTAAACGTCAAGCAGTTCTGTTATCAAGGCGAGAAACTGAGGAAGTCTTAATCTTCTTCATGTAAAAAAAACCCCCATGTTTGGTTTTTGGGTTGGCTTTTTTTTTTTTAGTGATAGCTTCTTCCTCTGTGGTTGTACCAGCTGTATGGGTTGGCTTGCAAGTTGGAATCTAATATCTGGGTTAAAAAGGTGAACAAAGGAACCAGAATAACATCTACCAGCACCTCTATAGCACCCTAATTATGTTTCAGAGGTTCTGTTTAAACATTAAAACTCATTCACCAAGAATATCCAGGATTGGTTTCATGGAAACTCGACTCTGTGGAAGCAAAAAGCATGCTAGAGGTCAGCTCAGGGTATTTGATGTGGCCGCAGTATCATTTTGTGTTCGTGTGGATTGAAGGTTCGGCTGCATCAGGACACAGTGGGAGAGCTTTAATGGCTGCTGCTAGATTGAGCAGCTCTAAGTGAATTAACTGGAGGGGGAAGAGCTTGAAAGTGACTAAAATAAGATTAGTGGGCATGAACAGGACAATGTGTGTGTGTGTGTGTGTGTGTGTGTGTGTGTGTGTGTGTGTGTGTGTGTGTGTGTGTGTACGTACCTAGGTCTTGGGGACATTAATGAGTTTATGCAGTCACATTTTGACTCCCTTTTGGGGACAAAAAGCAAGCAAAAAGTCTGCATACTGTGAGAATTAGGGTGAATACTCAGAGGTTAAACTAAGGGTTCAAGGTAAAGGTAAGTCTCCAGGAAGTTTATATAAGTTAATGTTAAGTCAGTCTCCTGTTCACAGTGGACACTTTGACATGCCACATTGGGGAAAATACAAAGTAAATAATAAAATGAGTGATCTCATAGTTTTAGCTCCCTGAACCCATTCTCTCTGACTGTCATGGTCACCGCTCACTTGAGTAGAAAAAAAAAAACTGTTAATATTATTGCTAACACCTGTGCTTTTCCTACTGTGGCCAGTCAAAAATGTCTGCTTAGAAAATCTGACTACATCCGCTTTTATGAGGTCGTTTCACATCTTCTACGTGCAGACTGGTGACTGGTGCTATTATTTTTATAGCAAATTCTAGTCTGGGACTTTCAAATGATGAAGGTCATGTAATCTGCTCAAAACAATGCTAAATATTTAATGTGAAACAACAAATTATTAATTCAAGCATTAATATTTGATAGACATCTGTATTTGTATAGCATGAGAATTTCATTTGGCAGACCTTGGCGCACCCCTGGGTTCCTTTTGGTACTAGTTTGTTCTTACTTCTTTAGTATTAAAAGCAAAAAGGGGGGAAATATGGTTTTACAGGCATCCGAAAAGCATATGACTGAATTTGTGGAAACATTTTCATCAATGAACTGACTTTTTTTCAAGCAAGGAATCTGTCTGCTATTAGGTTATGAAATGATTCACTGTAATTTCAGGCATAGCCAAGGAAATTTCCAGTCTGTTTTCATTCCTGCACAATATACAAATTATTCTTTGATGCAGGTGCTGTGACTCACTAGGTTATTGCAGTAGCACACCAGACTCATCAGACTTGACCTTGGCTTTAGATATAAACATATTGTGTAAGCATTATTTTTTTAACCTGCAGTTTTAATGTTGTAAAGGTGCGTATTTTAACCCAAATTTCAATCTTTTCCTGAACCTACGTAACCCATTAGTTTTAACTCTATAAAACTTAAGTAGTTTTTGGTGCTTTAACCCAACCGGTTGGTAAAGTGAAACAAATTTCCAAGCAGAAACCAAGCAACACTAACGCACTGGGTAAGTGTGTCCAGACTTTTGACTTTGCATGTATGTAATTTGCTTACATACACATACACTATATTGCCAACAGGCCCTCACCCATCCAAATCATTGAATTCAGGTGTTCCAGTCTCTTCCATGGCCACAGGTGTATCAAAGCAAGCACCTAGGCATGCAGACTCCTCCTACAAACATTTGTGAAAGAATGGGTCAGGAGCTCAGTGAATTCCAGCGTGGTACCATGATAGGATGCCACCTGTGCAACAAATCTAGTTGTGAAATTTCCTTGCTACTAAATATTCCACAGTCAGCTGTTAGTGGGATTATAACAAAGTGGAAATGATTGGGAATGACAGCAACTCAAAAAGTGGTAGGCCACATAAAATCACAGAGTGAGGTCAATGGATGCTGAGGTGCGTAGTCCGCAGAGATCACCAACTTTCTGCAGAGTCAGTAGCTTCAGATCTCCAAACTTCATGTGGCCTTCAGATTAGCTCAAGAACAGTGTGTAGAGAGTTTCATGGAATGGGTTTCCATGGCCGAGCAGCTGCATCCAAGCCTTACATCACCAAGCACGATGCAAAGCGTCAGATGCAGTGGTTTGAAGCCCAACGCCACTGGACTCTAGAGCAGTGGAGACATGTTCTCTGTAGAATGTTCTCTGGGGGGTGTTGCAGGAGTTGGGCTTGGCCCCTGAGTTCCACTGAAATGAACTCTTAATGCTTCAGCATACCAAGGCATTTTGGGGGTGGCCCCTTTCTGTTCCAACATGACTGTGCACCAGTGCACAAAGCAGGTCCACAAATACATGGATGAGCAAGTTTAGTGTGGAAGAACTTGACTGGCCTGCACAGAGTCCTGACGTCAACCTGATAGAACGTCTTATACAATATAGTGTACTTCCATCTGTGGTAAAAATGCAGTGTATTTGAGCCTGAGTGCTAACATATTGCCAGCTGGTTACTGTTAAGGTGATCTCACTGTCTTTGAAGGCCTGTGCACTGCAGCAATAACATAGCTAGCATTAGGTTAGCACGTCTGTCATAAATGGATCAATTTTTTAAATACTAGTTCAGGAAATTGCCACGGTCTTCGAGTGGACTGACAATGATCCAACAAAATCTGTCTCTTTCTGTCTGTCCTCCTGGATCTCTCCAGTCGTCTGTCTTCCTGGCAGGCAGCAGTCTATCCTACACTGGGACTGAAGCCTCCTCAGCAGACAGCAGCCCTAATTTCATTAATTATAAACCAATATGCTGCTCCCAGTCCCTCTGGAGAGGACTTTACCCAGCACTGGCATCTGTTCAGCACAAACATAGTGAGGGATGGAGGAATGGAGGGAGGAGAAAACAAGGACATCTCTGACTCCCACCATGGGTGAAGCATGGTGCTGTGCAGGGGAATGGGTGGAGGGTGAAAGAGGTGGTTAGTGAGGTTTTAAAAGTAAGTTCATATGGATTCAAAGTAGGATTCCAAAACTGTTTCATAGAGAGAATTATGAATAATGCTTCAGGAAAAGGGAAGCTTTGTAGCCTGAAGTAAAAGGATAGGAAAGGATAGAAATTATGAAGCTCAGACCCAGGACTTTCCATGACTTTTAAGCATTTGGTTCCAAGATTTCTTCTGGATTTCCACTTTCTACATAAAAAAAATAAATAAATAAAAACTGACTGCTCCTTTGTCTTTTCCCCCAAGCTCTATGTATTCTCAAATCTCCAAGCTTATCCAATTTTCCAAAGTAGGGAATTATAAAGATTTTATATTTTTCAGTTCCATGGAGAAAGTCTTTCCACTAAATGCTTCTGTTTGTTAAAGGCCAGCAAAATGGCTCATAAAGTGGTAGTTAACTGTGATGATTCACTAGTACATCTAGACAATTTTTAAATAGGTGGCCAGGCTGAGGCCATTGCTTACATTGGGGTTGCGTGCAATCATTAATAACCTTTATTGCGTGGCAAATTGCTGTGGGTCAAATAGTCTTCTGGGTGTTTTTTTTTTGTTTGTCTTTTTTGGCCACTCACTGTTATCATTTATGTATACAGCTATGACTGCAATGTGGAACAGCTGGAAAGGCAGCACAAATTTTCTCTTTTTTTAAAAAATGTTGATAATGCTCATAAGATATTTAGAACCTGAATGCATGGTCGCACTTGAAACAACAGCTACAAAGAATTCATTTGGTGTAAAAGTTATGCTAGAAAAATTAGCCAGTAGGTGTAACTCCTTAAGCATCCCTTGGATCTGCTCCTGCACTCAGCTGCAGCTGGAAGTTCCAGAAAATTCCTCCTAGACTTTCACCTGAGTTTTGTGGGCTTTATGGTTGGGCTTTGGTGTACCTTTCACAAGCTTTTTTAACTGCACAGAGAGAGAGAGAGACTGTGGAAACTTGACCAACCCGGAGGCTACAAACATGTGCTCCCATGCAGTCCTCCAATAAGACAATAGCACGTAGCATATAATACCAAACACTTCCATACTGCAACCCACTGCAATACCACCAACTCAGCAACAAATGACAAAGAAACAAAGCAAACTTTAAAGAAAAGGGAAAAGAGAATACTTATAAACAGCCTGTTAATTTTTTCACACATGAGCTGCGCAGCCTTACGCACAAGCATTCAAAGTGCAAAAGCATGTTACCAAAGTGAAGACTGTTTACTCCCTCATCAATCATAAATTATATACATAAACACAGAGATTCTCACACATTGCAAAACGACAAAAAAGTGCTGCAGTTTCATTTTTTTATACATTGCATTAGCAACAAATATTAGAACAAAAGGTGCTAAGCGTCGCTGTTTCTGTAAATTAGCACTAAGCAGCACCTGTGGGATTTGAATGCAGAAAACAGCTGTATGCATTTGGTAGGCGAGTAGAAGGTGCACTTAAAAATATAATGAAAACATAATGAAATTTGCATTATCAAGACAAATTAAGGTTGCATACATTTCTATGGATTCTGTGCTTTAAAAATTCTGACATCACATTTTTAAATGTGTTCGATGCTGTAGATGTAAGGACCCCATGCATTTCAGTCCCAAACAAGCAATGGGGAAAAGGTGATCTACTTCCTGTATCACAGAGCAGCTTTAATGTGATTTTCAGCTCTAATTAGAGTTAAGTCACTTAGTGCGTTGTAATGATGTTTGGCTCACCGGGTAGCAGACGCCGTCCATCAGCCAAATGAAATATTAAACTGACCTACCGCTGGATTGTGTGCGTGTGCATGTGTGTATTTATATTTGTAGTTTTGTCAAGAGACCTCCATAGCACACTGTGAGACCATCATGACCACATACAGTACAGTAAACACACACGCACGCACAGACAAATTTATGACCTACATTCACTACATACACAAACAACAGGGTGTCAGGAGGGGCAGGGTAGCAAATATGCATGTGTGTGTGTGTTTGTATGTGTGTTTGTTGGGGGCAGTGAAAAGCTGCAGGTGCACTGGGCCGTAAATCTAATGCAAAATTAGTGTTATCTTCCTGCCAAATAATTCATGATCCCGCATCCGAAATGATAGCAGAACGACTCGGCTTGTCGTCCCCTCTGTCTTTGTCACTCTCCCCCATGAATGATGTTTTATTCAAAATGTCACATGGAGCAGAAACTAGTAAATAAGTACAGCTACAACAGGCAATTCTCTGGTTTGTTCCCAAATGACTGTTAGGCCTGATTCCAGTCATGGAGGGTATATAAAAGGAAGAAGCATCCTCTCGTCCAACAGTCATGGTAAAAAGAAGGTACAGTACAAACTCTTTCAATTCAAGCTTTTGCATATTAACGCATAGTAAAAAGTCATCTGGTCCTGTCCTGAGTAGGCATATACAGCCTCAGATTAACTATAAAACATGACATGTTACCCTGTGTCTGTCATTGTCCCTGAATCTAGGGCCCAGGGTTTTGTAGTTCCTGGTTTGCTTCTGAGTCTGCTTCTTCTGTTTATTTTCCTAAGTGTTTGGTTCTGGTTTAGTTCTGTTCATGGCTGCTGTTTATTTTATATTTCCTGAGTCCCTGTGTCTTTCCTGTTACCCTTGTGTTTCTATCGCCATCTCTGCATTCTCGTGGCTGTTTTGTCCCTCTGTGTCTTAGTACCTTGTCTCTTGTGTCACTTTCCTTTTTTTATCTGTGATTTCCCTTTGTGTGCCTGTTTCCCTGTGGTGTCAGGTCTCTGTCTGTTTGGTGGTAGTGTCCTGTTTCATTCTGTTAGTCCTGCATCCTGTGTGCTCTGTTTTCAGTTTTGCTTCCCTTGTCTCGTCAGTTGATTCAATTCACCTGTTTTCCACTGCTGTTTCCACTCTCCCTGATTACCTCATGTGTGTATATATTGTCGGTGTCCTCCTCAGTTGTTTGTTGTGTCCTTGTCATTGGCTCCCCTTCATGCTGTGTGTCTGTGTGCTTCAGTTTTCCCTCCTAGTTTCCCGGTCTATGTATTTCTTTCCAGCCCTGAGTATCTTTAGTTTATTTTCCTGTGATTAAAGGCTGAGTTTAAGTTTACTCCATGTGTTCCGAGTCCTGCATTTGGGCCCTCTGCCTGCCACACAGCCATCCATAACAATGTCATTATTCATTTAATAAAAACTAAGACAAAATGCGGAAGCCCTGTTGGGAAAACTAAGTGCAGCCTCGCTGTTTAGGAACAGGAATGAAGCAGGTAAGTAGCAGTCAGGTTCTGCTAATCAAATGTGCTTCATTGACTGATCATCAGTGAGTGTGAGCACCTCTGTAAAAGCAGAGGTTTTGGCAGTTAACACAATGCCAAGGAGGAAAGACATCAGTGATGACCCTAGAGAAGCAATTGTTGCTACCCAACAATATGGGAAGGGTTATAAGGCCATTTCCAAACAATTTTAAAACCATTGTTCTACAACCATACCAATTCAGAGGTGCAACCAATTTAAAAATTCCAACCAGAGTGGGCAGTGAAATGATAAATTTCCTCTATTTAGTTACTAAAAGGAGCAACTTAATGTCTTGTTTTGCTTGAACAAACCCCATTTACATGTTGAAAGATACGTGCTACGTCCCTGAGCAGTTAAACCGTTTCTTTGTGATGGAAGTTCAGAAAGAAAATATCTGTGCAAAAGGAAACCTGTTAAGCTACTTCCATCTCCAAACTTGCATTCTTGCATTATTTTCTGATTGGCTGCCCCTCATTAACAGAAGGCTTGAACAGCAGTTGGGTGGGGCTTCTGAGCTCATAGACGTGTGCTTGAGGTGACCATTTTGGGGATAACGGCTCCCGCTGACATCACAGAGATCCAAGAGTAAAAAGAAGTGTTTGAAATGGAACATTTAAAGCAGACTGAAGCCTGAGCTTTTGGCTCATAGGGATTAAATGTACATATGCCAAATTAGTTCAATATTTGTCGATGTTTGATATAAGAATCCACCATTCAAACAGAAAATTCAGGAAAACCACAATAAGTCCACTTTCAAAAGCACAAGGGCTGCAATGATGTGGGTCTATGTTGCCTGGGGTAATGGCAAGAAGAATAAATATATATCAGCATGACACACCTTTTTCCAGAAATTATAATTTGATCACTCACTCCAATTTTGCTTGTCTGGGCAACAAGGTGCACTGCAAAATGTTGTAGCAAAAGCAGTTCACACATTACAAATGTTGTTTGGAATGTGGCTTTGCTCTGCACCCACTGGCAGCTTCCAGTCAGAAGAGGTCAGTGAACCAACAATTTATTAATAGGTTACAGTGAATCTTTTGTCCACCACCCAGAGTGGCAGTAATTGTGTGATATTGGGTGATGACAAAGTCACCTCTTCAATAAAAAACATGGCATTACTGTGGAAGAATATCTCGATCCCTGAGGAGGGAACAGTCGGGAAGCACACCCATAAAAAAAAACATTACCAGTCATCAAATAATCTGATGAGTTATTGTAGTAGTAGGAGCTGACAGATACTATGAAATGTGCTCCAGCTGCATCGACTTTATGTCGTGAAACATCAGCCGAATTGCACCTTTTTTTTCTACCTGATACTTCCAGAGGGAAATAGTAAGAGGACTCAGCTTCACTTTTAGTTCACTGGCCTGAGCCCAGTTGACTGTGTTTACTTTATTATAGGTCAGTGTGTGCACACCCACTAACTATAGCCAGGGCCTCAGCATATAAAACCCTAAATAATATGTCTACATTTAGAGAAATCATCGGGTGTCGCTGTGGAATGCAACACCATTGTGGTAAAACATTTTCACAAAAGAGCAAACAACCACTGGAGAAAGCCAGAAAAGGGACAACATCTTTGTGTTATGATACAGTGTCAATGACACGTGTATTTTATTTATTTTTTATTTATTTGTGTGTGTGTGTGTGTGTGTATTACATATGGATTGACTTTAATTGTCTTCATGTAGCAAATACTATTTATATATATATATATATATATATATATATATATATATATATATTAGAAAACAGAAAAAATAGAATCAGCTAAGTGAGTGACAGTTCAGATCCTCATATCGCTCAGTGTGCCAGATTAAGTAATGTGATCTGCTACCTTCTCTTTTGACATGTAGCCGAACTAAAAGTGCTCATGTAATAGATACAGTGACTCATTAAAGTTATTAGTAATATCTCTGCTTGTCCTGCTGTGACAACGTCAAAATTTCTGCTGTTCAAAGGGTTTATTATAACATCCCCAGTCTCTGTACTCATGCACAATTCTGGCCTGCAGTCCTGGATTTTTACCTGCAGTTCCATTACAGACATTAACCGTGTTAAAGCAAACTTTGTGTGAGACAGGGTGACATAAAGCTGGCACTGAGAACAAAGCAGGGACTGGTAAAAATGATAAATATAGAAATGGCATGGTCAAATTTTAGCATATGTCAGGGAGTTAAACAGATTTCATGGAAACAATGACTCTTTTCTAATAATGTTCAACTGATGGCAAACTTCTGCCCGGGGTGACCATGTGACCACGCTGTGAGAATAAAGGCATTTTGCTCTTATTTAGAAAGTGGCATGGAATTTTTTGATTTCATTTAAAGTCTATGCACAGCCATGCGAAGGAGAACATTTTCAGAAGACTACATAGAGTCACCCCGTCATTTAGTAGCTTGTAGAACCACCTTTATGAGCAATGACTTGAAGTAATTGTTTTCTGTATGACTTGATCAGTCTCTTACATCATTATAGAGGAATTTTGGCCCACTCTTCTTTACAATGTTGCTTCAGTTCATTGAGGTTTGTGGGCATTTGTTTATGCACAGCTCTCTTAAAGTCCTCTCACAGTGCTTGAATTGGGTAAAGGTCTGGACTTTAACTGGGTCATTGCAGCACCTTGATTCTTTTCTTTTTCAGTCATTCTGTTGTGGATTTGCTGCTGTGCTTGGGATTATTGTCCTGTTGCATGATCCATTTTTGATCAACCTTTAGCTTTTAGACAGATGGCCTAGCGTTTGACTTTAGAATACTTTGGTATACAGTGGACTTCATGGTTGGCTCAATAACTGCAGGGTGCCCAGGTCCTGTGGCTACAAAACAATCCCAAATCATCACCCCTGCCAACACCATGCTGGCATTAGGTGTTCATGCTGATGTGCTGTGTTTGGTTTTCTCCAAATATGGGGCTATGCATTATGGCCAAACGTCTCCACTTTGATCTATGTCCAACGGACATTGTTCCTGGACTGTTGTTGTTTGTTCAGATGCAACTTTGCACTCCTAGGCCCTGCTGCCATGTTCTTTTTAGAGAGAAGAGGCTTTCTCCTGGCAATCCTTCCAAATAAGCCATATTTATTCAGTCTTCTTCTAATTGTACTGTCATTAACTTTAACATTTAACGTGCTGACTGAGGCCTGAGATGTAGCGCTTAGATTTTTTTACAGTTTCTCTGAGCATTGCCCAGTCTGACCTTGGGATGAATTTGCTGGGACCTGAATCCACCAGACCAGCAAACTGCCAAAATTTCTGTTTTACAGCGTAGACACGCTTTCTTATGATAGATTAATAAAGTGCATTTGATTAGCAGCAGTGAATAAAGTGCATTTGATTAGCAGCAGCTGGCTGCTACTTACCCTTGGTAAGGACGTATTTAGTTTTTAGAGGAGTCCTGTGAAAACTTTTTTGTTTTCCACAGCACTACATGTATCACTTCCAAAAGATAAGTGTGGTGGTGTGGTGTAATTTGTGGTTCAGCTGCATGGGAGGGGTGGCACGGTGGGTTCAGGGGGCAGCGCCAGGGGAGACTGGCAGATATTAGGTAATTATGCCTCTCAATTTTATGCAGTAGCACACTGGGACCAGGGTGCATGGCACGAGGAGAGGAGCTGACAGCGAGGAAGTTGGTACTGTGGGCCAGAGCTGACCAGGCTGCTGCCCCTACTGTCTGGGGAGGCGCTGGGCCTACTACCAGCATTGCTGGGCAGCTTGGCACACATCCGCCAGGTGGTGTTAGATTGGCTGGGATTTTCCTCGAAGGACCACTGTTTCCACAGCTCTTGTATGGGGACAGGAAATTGTCCATTCATGTACGCCCAGAGGCTCAGGGACACTGCGACCAGTTTACTACAGCTAGTGGTCCTGGAGCAGTTTGTGGAAGGATGGAGACGTGAGTCCTCTGCCACCAGCCGACAAGCCTGGATACAGCAGTTGTGCCAGCAGAGAATCATCTTGCAGTGCAACCAGAGTATCCGCCAGCGCACTCCCAGCAGGCAGTAGGGAACCAGCCAATCCCAGCTCCAAGGAAAAATTGCGCCACTGCTCCTGCTGCCCCATGTTCAGTTATGGAGCAACCACCAGCCTGTGCCCACATTAGTGGGTGCCCGTGAAACAATCTTCCAGGTAGTTCATTATAACCCAGTGGCGGGCCACGAGATATGAGAAAACACTGGATTGATATCGCGATATCCCGCGATATCCCGAAGCAGTGCTGCTGTGTAGAATTTCTGCAAAGAGCGTGGCACAGGTATTGTTTTACGTAATCTCCTAAGTTGGCGTCCCAAAAGAGATACTGACTGACCTTTGTTCATGTCTGGCACATTGCCATTGCCCAGGTGTGACAGTGAGCTCACGACCCTATAGGTTACCTGAACACAAAAGACAAACTGTTCAGAAGGAATTGGCTACTATGCTGGAGATGGGAGTAATAGAAGAGTCACACAGTGCATGGTGTAGCCCCATAGTTCTTGTGGTGAAGAAAGACTGGTCTATACGGTTCTGCGTAGACTACTACACGATAAATGAGGTGTCACAGTGTCATTCGTATCCCATGTCCCGGGTCAACGAATTCCTGGACCAGTTCTGCACTGCTAGCTTTTTTACAAGACTGGATTTGACCAAGGGCTGCTGGCAGATTCCCTCATCTTCAGAGTCTATGGAAAAGACAGTGTTCTCCACTACATAGAGTTTGTACCAATTTGTCACCCTTCCTTTTGGTTTGTTGGGAGCCCCAGCCACTTTCCAGCCCCTCATGGAGAGGGTGCTGCATCTCCACACTGCATGTACCGCCACCTACATAAGTGATGTCATCCATAGTGACACCTGGGCGGAGCATGTGCAGCAGGTGGCCACAGTGCTGGGAGTCTCTGAAGCAGGTGGGGCTGACGGCCAACCCAAAAAAGTGTGCGGTTGGATGGCGGGAGTTACATATCTGGGGTACCAAATGGGAGGTGGGCAAGTGCGCCCTCAGATGGAGAAGACAGCGACCATCACATCTTGCCTACATCCCAGTACCAAAAAAGAGATGAGGCAGTTTTGGGGGCTGTCTGGCTAATACCGCAGGTTTGTTCCAAAGCTGGCAGACATTAGCTAATTATGCCTCTCTATTTTATGCAGTAGCATGCTGGGAAAGGTTTTCATGGCAGGAAGAGAGGAGCCCACTGTGAGAAAGCTGGTACCATGCACCGGAGCTGACAGGCAGCCATTCAAAAGCATTGTGTGAAGTTAGATAAAACAATAAAGAGTTATTCTGAGTTGAAAACATTACTCCTGTGTGTGTGTGTGTGTGTGTGTGTGTGTGTGCTGGGAATCCAGAGTAACAATCACGTTACATGAAGATAAACTAATGTCACAGCTAATCTATACTTTGTGAATCCAGTTTACCAGGTACAGTTCTGTTTGAGTCAAACCCTTCATGTAACTCTTTTTTTAGGTTATCTTACACTCTTTTTCAAGTTTCACAATTGCGCCCGATAAAACCTCAGACTAAGCATAGCTATGAGGACCCTAAACATACGCTATAGTAAGGGAAATATGAAGCTACTGTGGGAGTCAGCCTCAAGATTAAATGAAGCTACAAAAGTTTTAAAGCTACCCAACTACATATGATATGCATAAGATCTGTTGTATCATTTGAGTGCATTTAATTCAGTACCTGTCAAAAGTTTGAGCATACTCAGAGTGTACTGTTTATTTGAACTTCAGGGCAGAGCCAGGCTACCTGTTCCCATAACGCTCCATTTTTTTTTCTCCACTTTTGATAAGCCAATTTTTTCCTAGCTATAGCTTTGTATTTGACTGACACACAAAGCAACAGTTGGTAAACCTCTACGGACTTTACAAACTGCATCATGAGTTCCCAGCAGACTTGACTGAGTCAGTATTTAAAGTGATCAAGATACAGTTAGGCCTAATATGATTATGATTTGGAAAAAATCTGAGAAATAGATAAATCTGTATATTAAAAACTATTATATTTTAACAACATATGATTATAATGATTGTGAATTGTGGGACAAATAAAGCCTATCTTATCTTAAAAAACACCTCAAAACAAATAAAAAGAAAAAACATTCTGAATCCAGGAAACATCAACATAATGTTTACCTGGTACGTATTCCTATAAATATGCTGTATGAAGAAAGTACAGTGTGACACATCTACATCTTACAAGCACATTATGATGTTCATTTTCATTTTCCATATATTCTGGTACAACTTGTAGACTGCATTAGGTTTTGGACACATACCCATTCATACAGCCTATGTTTAGGGTCCTCATAGCTATGCTTAGTCTGAGGTTTTATTGGCAGCAATTGTGAAACTTGGAAAAAAAAAGAGTGCATGATAACACTAAACAAGAGTTACATCAAGGATTTGACTCAAACAGAACTGTAACTAGTAAACTGGGTTCACAAAAGTATAGATTAGCTGTGACATTAGTTTATCTTATCTCTGCTCTCTGGATACATTTGGGGAATTTAGACATACGAAAGACCAAAATTCCACACAATCTACTATAAACAATGACAAAAAAAAGTTCTCTTCTACTCAGAGGTATAAACTTACCCCAAATTAGGGGGTCATCTGGCCCAGTGGTCCAAAGTTAAAAGGAGCATTACCCATTCATTTACCCACACAGCCTTTCTAAATACAGTCTGAATGAATTGGATATGAAGCCTGGATGCTAAGCAGGCATCATATGATCTTTGTTTTGTTCTGGCAAACAAAATCTGACAAAAAACAGTCGATAGCAAAGCTTTCCTTCTCTGATAACCTAAACACACTTGCACGCAAAGATGCACACACACATGACTGCGCACATTCACACACGTCTCAGTCGAACGTATTTGCCAGTAAATCCGTATGATTGTAACATAAACACAATGATGCACAAAGAGGGAGGTCTGGTGCCTTGTAGGCACCTGAGTGTTTGCAGACGTGAAGGTGTGCGTTTGTGAGCGTGTGTTTTCTTTAGCCCTGTCCCTCGTGTGTAAGAACCCCGCCGCCCTGCCCTGCCATGCAACAAAGCGATTTCATCCCTCTTCACACAAGCTCCTTTGTTGAACCACCACATCTTACTCGCCACCTCCCCACCCGAGCACGACGTTTAGAAGAACAGATGAATAAATGGACGAGGGGGAAAAAACAGTAGACTGAAACCACAGTGGAACTCAGCGATGGTCAGCCAGGCCCACCACGCCTCAGCAAATGTTTGTCCAAACCTGTTATTTCTGGCATTGTACTGTCTCAAAGAGATCATTTTATTCTCTGAGAGGAATGCAGTGGCTATAAATAGTCAGGAGATGAAGGAGGGGAAATCAGAGATTTGTAGAGTAATTACAGAGTCAGACTTGAACCCTTCTGTTACGGCTCATTTTTCATCAACCTCTGTCTCCACGACTGTCTGACTGACTGACCGACTGAGGTAAAACGGGCATTTTTTTCAATGGGAATGCAAGTCTGACCTGATATTTGACCTCCATTTGAATTCTTCTATGCCTGTTATTTACTTTATGCCTCTTGCTTGTCACAAAACCAAGAGCTGATGGAGTCGAATCTCTGTAAAGTGCCACTGATTTTTTTTTTAAAATCACTTACCTTAGTAGTTTTTAATTTGAAATAAATAAAAAAAAAACATAGAAAATGCAGCTTTTTTGACATTTTTATATGAATACTTACAGCAATTTTGATGACAAATATATTATCTCCAAACTCCTTTTCTGGACTAAAACCAGCCCTCTTGCTCTGTGTTTGGCAAGGCCTCCGCTCCACCAGAAAGAGGCTCATTTTCTGCCAAATTACTCACTTCGATGTAAGACAGATGACACGATGAATGACTTTAACCTAAATATTGCACTTAAACATGAAGTCAGCAGTTTCTATCTGATTCAGACTCATCTGAGGTCATTTTTGTTTGATTTAAGTAAATTAAATGTTGAAACAATCATGAATTCAGCAACAGAAAGGCGTCAAATGCACAACATTCCCTAGCAACGGGGAAAAAATAGATATATAAAATGGAAAATTAATATTAACGGGAAATGAAACTAGTCAATACAAAGAGATGAACTAAAACACTCAAAGAATAAAACCTTCACTCTCCTTTGTTTCCAGTGAAAACTCAAGCAGCCAGGCAAGTTGCCCTGACAGCACTTGTGTCTTAAATGATCTTTGTGGAGTATAAAAGGACTTTTAGCTCGTAAATTGCTGTAATTATCAAACATGCCCTTCTCATTTTGCACAGTCAGACCTCGTTGGCAAATTCACCCCGGCAATTAAGGAAAGCTGGAAATGAATGACAAGTAATGGTGTGGCCCACATTACTCAGATGAGGGCAAGCAATCCAGAGAGAGAAGGGTGTAATGGTGGGAAATGTGCAACACAGACTGAGAAGAATTACACACCGAGTGGATTATAAACTGTGTTTGCACATTTATTCATAATAATATGGATGTGTTTGAGGCCAATCCCGTTCCTTCTTGTGAGTGTTCTTTTCATTCACTATTAGCATTGCTAGCTTTGGATTGGTCTCTTTTTTACCTCACAGAAACACTTTGTCCATTCACTTTGCTGTGGTCTGAGGGAGGGGGATGAAGAGGTGGGGGGCACGAGATGCAAATGAAAGTGTTTCAGAACACTTTGCAGCCAATCATAGACAAATTATGGCTCCATGAGGATTTTGCACAACATCCGAAGTGGCTCCCGAGGGATCAGGAGAGAGAAAAAACTCCCTCCATTCATGTAGCCATTTAAAACTATTTCCTGGAGCTCATAATGGCTCAGGATCTAGTATTACAACACATAAAAATGTGAGTTTTAAGTGGAAATATATGTTGTGTATGATGAGAGATTTCTGAACTTTGTGGATGGATTATTCCTTTAACAAAATTTGAAACACTGTCAGAGATTTGCCATCGTTCAGTTAGACAAAAGAGAAAGAAATGTTTGAATCCGATGAGCCCGAGGCCTTTATGACTATGATGTACAACCAGCCTAAAATCTGAACCTGCACCTTCATTAGCCATAGAGAAATGGCTCCTCTGTGTGGCCACTTTTTAGTACTGCACAAGTGTGTTTTGAAGTACAGCAAGATGGTTCCATAACGTTATTTTTTGTTGTTGTTTGTCTTGTTTTTTAGCATGCAATGCTGCAGCCTTTTAGATTAAAAATGAGTGCATTCCCCACCCAAAATCCAACATGATGACACTGTGGCTGGCAGGCATATTTCCAGGATACGCACCCCCGTTTTCCCTCCATGGCTTGAACCCCTCCTCGTTGTAGTTTTCAAATTTTAATATTTGAGAAACTACACACAAGTGATCTCTACAGTGATGTTTTTATGCTCTATAAAGGGAGGGGGAGGGTGGAGAAGAAACTGGAGGACAGGGTATTATTATTATTATAGAGCATATATATATATATATATATATATATATATATATATATATATATATATATATATATATATATATATATATATATATATATATATTGTCTGAGATTATTAAGACATTTTAGGTGGTGAGGTGCAGATTATTGTCAAAAGATTTTTTAAAAAATCTCTACAACCAAAGTCACAAGTTCCAGGTATATTTACATGTCTTTTTTTTTTTAAGCAAATTATGTGAGTCATTAGGAAAAAAACAATTATGTAAATACTCGATTTAACTTTGAGTAAACATTTTATCATTGCAGTGAAAATTATGAATGATAATTATGGAAGTTCGTTTCTCCTGCTGGGGGAAAAAATGCCGTCGGTAATTCAAAATTTGGGTTTTTTTCATCTCAGTTTTTTCGACTTAATAATTAGAAATTAGGATTGGTGTAGGCCTGAGACTGACTAACTCAAAATGCTGAGAAAATAACTCAAAATTGACCAAAAACTAAACAAATTTCTAGTTATTAACTGGAAAATCTGAATTTACGGAGTAAAAAATAAAAGAATTAAAAAAATAAATCAGTGGCAGAAACAAGCTTCCACACATAGTTTAATAAGGATAATAAAAATAATGAAAAAAAATGTGTTCACTTTTAAGGCTCAAATGTTCATGCTTGATGAGGTCATAGGTGCGTGTGCGGCGGAAACTAACTGTTAGGCGTGAATGAAGTTGTGTAACAACCATTAGCCAAATTGCGAATTGGCCATAATTAATCTGAGATTATAGCCTACATTAATCTTTCAGCTGCAAATTAACATGGAGGAGAACCAGAAGGTGAGTCCACTGCCAAGTTTGCCATTGCCGCTTTACTAGCGAATCTTTCAGCTAACAGCTAACGGAGTTAAAGTAAGTAAATAATGCCGGGGTATATTACGTTATATGAACTAAACTTCAGCACAGTTAGTTTAAGACACTTTATGAGCCACTTTTTGCCTAATTAATTTTTGGCTAATTTGCTCAAACAAAACAAAGATGCCTTTTTTTAATCTTGTGGAAGTGGTTTAACATGCTAGCTAACTAAGTTATTTCAAAGTACGTAAGAAGCGAACTAAGGGTCGTTATTAGTGGGGCATGTTGTTCTAGTTTAAATAAAGTAAACAATTTTTGGCTGAAAAATATTCATGTTAGAGTTCGTTGCAGATAAATTTCCCTAATCACCAGCTGATGGCCGAATAAAATCGGACCAGCACGGTGGCGTGGTGGTTAGCACTGTTTCCTAACAGCTAGAAGGTCTGGCTTTCTGTGCGGAATTTGTATGTATGTGTTTGCGTGGGTTTCCTCCCACAATCTAAAGACATGCAGTTACTGGGGTTAGGTTAATCTTTGTGTCGGCCCTACGACAGGCTGGCGACCTGTACAGGCTGGGATATCCCCCCGCCCATTAGGTTAATTACTAATTGTTTTCGCGGTGTGTTATTTTCTTGGCGTTTATTGTTTTGAAGAGACGTAGATGGCTTCAACTTTATGAAGCAATGAAGCTTTGTTAACTTTTTCCATGTTGTAGTCCTTTGTGGTCCTCTCTGGCTGCAGGTGCTTCAGCCTTGGCTATGAACCTACTCTTCAATGATTTATTGTGTTAGTTGGACTTCAGTGAGTGATTATTATGAAGTTTTATTGCTCCTGGAAGCTCTTTATATGTAATATGAGTATATATATGTACTGCTGCTGTTGCATTTTTGAAAATGTTTAACGTCCTCATGAACAGAGTTACATTAATTTTACAATCCACATTATGTAAGTGGGATTTATGCTCTCCTGCCACTTTGTTAGGTACACCTAGTTTTTGCTCATTAACACGAATGTCTGATCAATTTCAGAAACTGGTGATCTGCTGGGATTTTCCCACACAACCATCTCTAGGGTTTACAGAGACTGGTCTGATAAAGAGAAAATATCCAGTAAGCAGCCAGAAAAAAAAAATATTGATGTCAGAGGAGAATGGCTAGACTGCTTTGAGTTGACAGGAAGCCAACAGTAATTCAAATAACTAGTCATTACAATCAAGGTATGCAGAAGAGCATCTCTGAAGGCACAACATGTCGAACCTTGAAGCAGATGGGTCACAGCAGCAGCAGGAGATGACCGCACTGGGTGCCACTTCTGTCAGCTAAGAAAAGCAAATTGAGGTTATAATTCGCGTTTAGGCTCACCAAAGTGGGACAACAGAAGACTGGAAAATGTAGCCTGGTCTGATGGGTCTTGGTTTCTGGTGCAACATTCAGATGGTAGAGTCAGAATTTGGCACAAACAACATGAAAGCAGGGATTTATCCTGCCAATATGGACCGAAACGGATCAGACTGCTAGTGGTTTAATGGTGTAGGGGATATTTTCTTGGCACACTTTGGACCCCTTAGTGCCATCTCAGCATTTTTTGAATACCACAGCCTACCTGAGTATTGTTGTTTGTGACCACAGTGTACCCATCTTCTGATGGCTACTTCCAGCAGGATAACACAGCATGTCACAAAGCTCAAATCATCTCAAACTGGTTTCTTGAGCGTGACAGCGCTCCACAGCCACCACATCTCAATCCAATAAAGCACCTTTGAGATGTGGTAAAACAGGAGATTTGCATCATGGACGAATCTGCAGCAACTGTGTGATGCTGTCATGTCAATATGGACCAAAATCTCTGAGGAATGTTTTCAGCACCTTGTTGAATCTGTGCTATGAAGAGTTAAAGCATTTCTGAAGGCAAGAGGGGGTCCAACCCGGTACTACTAAGGTGTACCTAATAAACTGTCCAGTGAGTGTTCTTAAACGTGACCATTTCATAGGAAATAACTTTGAGAGCTGCCTAAGCAGATTATTTGTATAGTTTCTTACTGGCCTGAAGTATGACTAGGAAAAAAAAATCATTTCTGGAGATGTGTAACATTTTCCACAGATTTTCTTTGAAAAGTAAAGTGGACATAAATATGGAAATGTCTGCAGGAAAAATAAAATAACTGGTGTTTGCTTGAATGCTGCAAATGAAATTTTACATTCCAACCACTTGGTCGCACAACATGAAATCCACTGTTTTTATTTAAAGTTCTTATTTTCACGCTCTCATCCTGCTGTACATCCCAGAATGGCTGCAGTTCCTCGACAAATGATGCGCTACTGCCAGATGATCATACTGACAGCCAGGCCGACCACAGCCCCACCTTTGGCACCGTGATCCCCAACAGGATTTTTGTTGGGGGAATTGACAACAAGGTGAGAGCTGCTGTTTAGCAGGGGGGAAATGTGTTTGAGCTGTGTAGGAAGCAGGTAGAGTGATGCAAAAATAAATAAGCTGAAGCTGTAAGATAATCATGACATCAAGGCCTGTCACTCAAGTCACGCCAGAGATCAATAACTAAAATCTAAAGGAAAACTCTGAAGTGTCTATTAGGCAGATTTTTATTGTTTAGTCAAGATGAAACATTATATATTTCTCAGCTTTGATCACACACTGTTCGTGTCATTTAAAGTCTTCACTCAAGTGTACCAAAGAAAGGTACCTGTATGATTGTCATTGTGAGGTTGAAATTTTATTATGATGGCCAACACCACCACCTTGCATACAGATATCTCACAGATGTCCCCTGGTGGTTGTCCGGGAAAACTACAGGTGGAAAAAAAACTAATGTAGAGCCAATGATTTAAACCACTCTCTTTTGCAGTGATGAAACAATCAAATGTGTGTTTTTGTGCATTTTTGTAGGTTAGTGAGGGCGACCTGCGATGGGTGTTCTCTCAACACGGCGCAGTGAAAGACGTGAAGATTGTCCTAGATCACCTAGGGATGTCAAAGGGGTGAGTGCAATGTCTTATTCTTTTCATATACAGAATGTGACTGAATATTAATGTATGCGCCCGTGACTTTCTAGCCTTCGACTTTAAGCGTCATTCATAGATTTACTGTCCCAGTAAAACACAGTTTCCCTTTGCATTTTAACAGATATGGGTTTGTTACATTTGAATCCAGAGAAGATGCACAGAAAATCCTGAATAATGTAAGTAACTGAGCTCAAACATATCGTACATCTACCTGAACTTTATTGCCTCATGTGACTTCTGTACTCCGTTCATATGATATTACAGGCTAATGGAATCACTTTCAAAGACAAGAAGCTCAGCGTCGGACAGGCTTTTCGAAAGCGTCGATCTTTAGGTCAACGTGAGTTGACAGTCCAATAGTGCAGGTGTTTTGGCTTAATTGTTGTTCTAAAATAATCTGTGGTTTAATTCTTTTTCCCAGTGACGATCGCCTCCACAGCCAGCTATGAACTCGCCATGCCTCAGCAAGCATCCTGTGGCTCCGTGCAACTGACGACATCCACAGGCTGTCCGTACACTTACTATAACGGTGTTGCCTACTTCCACTGCCCCAACATGAACCCTCCTTCCCACCAGGGGCTTGTAAGTACTGATAGAACACCCATTAAGTCAGTTAACCAGATTTTCTTGTAATTTTTTTAAAGCTCTTGAGCAATAGTTCTTTCAACATTTGCTGCTTTTTTGCCTGCTAGTAACACAGTTTGACTGCCCCCAAATGCCTCTAAGTGGTAAAAAGACAAAAATAAATACATAATTGTAAATTAAACCTCTGCCTGTGTGCACATAGCATTTTTTTAAAGTCTGATGCAATATTTGGTGATTGGGCTTAAAAATCCAATATCAGCTGATTATACATACTTTTTTTCTTTCAGACACATGAAACAGATTTCCTAAATATTTGTTATGTGTAGTTATTTGATTCTTTAGTAAGATAATATGAAAATGCATTTTAATCCTAAAAAGAGCTTAAGCTTTGTGATGCTTTTCTAAAAAGCATTGCACTAATGCAGACTAATCAGATGCTCTTTTCTAATTAATATAAATATTTGTATGATTTGATGACCTCCTTGCAGCCGCCGCCTTCACCGATGGTCCCTCATTCTCATCCACCTGTGTATGAGCAACCAGCCAATCACCCCTACCAGGTCAGCACAGCCTTTCGGGGAGCCAGTCATTTCTCACCACGATACCATTTAACAAGCACAGCGGGTTATTTGACAGCCTGCTGTCTTTCTGCCTCACCCTCACTCCAGTGCGTCCCAAACCAATATCAGTCGAGTGCCATCCAGGTAGTTAAAATGCAGCTGCACTTGAGTTTCAGTTTAGGAGCATGTGGCCAGTTTTCACCTGTTTTTAAATGTCTGTTCTCCCGTGGCAGATGCCCTCCAGTGCAGTCCTGTACTCCCAGCAGTCACAGTATCTTTACCTGCCTGCTGATGGAGGCTCTACCCAGCCACCTGCGGTGTTCACGGAGGACTCCACAGTAGAGGTGCAGATTCATCAAGGAAAACTAAAATCCTGCAAATTTATTTAACTATATCTGTTCCCACAAGTGTGTTTGCTAAAGTTTTGTGCTTTTTCACTGGAAGGTAAGGGGTTTTTTAAGCTATCATGACTTTCTAACGTTTGTATGATGCATGACTGTAAAATGGGTTTCATTTTTCTACTGTAATTACAGATTGAGTGTAAAAACTTCAGATGTGTAATAGAGAATGAAATGAGGCATTCTATTATAATTCCCCCGTATGAGTATTGAGGAAAACTGCTGTTTTAAGGGCGTGCTCACTTCAGCCTTTTTCTTTTTTCTATGCTTGCAGTTTCTAGAGCCAGCTGTGCAGCATGTTTACCCAGTATATGCTCAGAGAGCAGAAGGAACGACACATGTTGCTCTGCAAGTTGACCCTGGAAAGGTAAATTGGTTTTTTTATGCTATAATTAAGCAGTTCACTAAGGTGGTTGGCTGGGTGTTGCTTCTGTGTCTCACTGACATTATGCAGAGCCAAGAAGACTTAAGAAAAACAACAACTGTGAAACCAGCTTTTAGAGTAGTGTGAAGCCTCACAGGGATTAATTGTGTACTAACATGATTATTTTAGACTTTGGCCATGTTAAATATGACCATCCACCATAACAGCAGTGTGCGTGTATATATATGAGAGTAAATACAGAAAAGAATAATGGGTCTCTGTGTTGGAGTAGGAGAGGTTTCAGGCAGCCAGCTACACTGTTTATCACCAGATGTCTTTTTCTGCATGATGTTGCTTGACGGGACCCCAGTTAGAAAGATGGCGAACAAAGAGTCCAAGTTAAATGGACAGAGTCTAAATGAGGAAATTATGTTCTGGCACACCCGGTGTCAGAATGGATCATTGCTTCTCCTCTGACTCGGGCATGGTTAGTGTAATAGTCTTCACCGCGTCATAATGTGCTACTTTTTTTTCTCTCCAGAATCAGATGTTTCCACCCTGGTGGGTCCTTCTCAAGCCAAGGCACCGCCGCCACGTCCACCGCAAAGACTTCCACCATCTGCCAGAATCAACAGAGCCTTAAGACGCCTCCATGTTTCACACTCCCCAAAGGTCTAATGTAGGCTAAATCCACGGAGAGCTTTACAAGGGAAACAAGCTACACATGTGATTTTAGTCACTTCCTTTTCACTCTCCATGAGTAGTTGTCAAACCTGTGCCTTACAGCATAAGGCACCTAGTTGTACAGCCAGATGACTGAAGGTTTTAGGTTTTTTTTGTTCTTTTTTTACATTTAAGCACAAGTAGTAGCAGCAATTAATGATGTTTCCCAGTAACAAACATTTATTGTAGTGTGAAAGCACAATAAGCATACATAACATGTCTTCTTAATTCCCCAAAATTCATATTTACAAGTTTCATACTTCAAACTAAAAACTTCAAATGTAGATATAATAATAATAATAATAATATTAAGTTATAGCATCAGGAGGTGGCTACAGCAGCACCTCATTGCAGTCCTTTCATGTTTCCTTTTCTCCAAATTAGTTACATTTACCCCCTTTTTTTTTTTTTTTTTTGAAGATATAACAGTATGGAGATTTTTTTTTCCTGCAGGACTGTTGTTGGGCTTTGACCCGTATCTGTTTGAAACCAAATTGAACTGGCAGTAAGAATGTTGTGTGTGCAGAATTTTGCATCAGATTTTTTTATATTTGGAAGGGATCGTAGTGCATCTGTAAGTGAGGGCTTTGAGGAATGTAGGGACTGAAAGTGTTTAGATCAAGTGTGCTTTAATTGAGCATTGCATCGCTTTTAAAGCAGCCACACCACGTTTGGTATTTTTGACGTGTGAAATTTACTTGAGTTTGGGCCACAAGTGACTGCCACAAGGTCAGTTGCACAAGGTGAAAATAAAAACAGCTGTAAGAAATGTGCAGAGCTTGACTGAACCTGACTGCAGACTGATTACAGCTTGGCTTTGTAGCTAAAGCAGTCTCATTATTAACAAAGCAATAATAGAAAATATTTGAGGAACTTTGTGAAAGCAACTGATTGGATTGGCTTTTTTCTAGACCTGTTTATTGTTTAGTCAGCCACTTTTATAAGAGTTCATGTTGTCCATGTTCAGAACTTTCAGCTTTTTTAATGTTGCGCAGTTGAAAGGAACATTTTCTCTTAATATTAGATTTTCAGCTTTAATATGATCAAATCTAATTATCAGTTTTATTGTTTCACCAGATCTCCAATCACTCTATGCTGTACTTCCCCTGCCAGATTTGCTCAATTTCAGCTATTTGTGCCTGTTGATGTAAAACAGGCAAAATAGTTATTATACATTTGAACTTGTCAGTGTGCTTTTATGACATTGCTGTTTGTTTATTTTAAGTGTTTTGGAGATATTTTTGTTAAAGACATCAATATGATTATTTAGCTCTGTAATACAGCAAATCACATGACCTTGAAAGTTTTTGTTCTAACATAGTTTTATTTCTTTAAAGTTGTAAGTGACTGAATATTTAGTTTTCATTAAGATTGGGAAGTTGGGATTGACATATTTGTAACCTGGTGGTCAAAATAAAACTTTAATGTTCACATCTTTCATATGGAGTTTGCAGCACAGGCTTAGCATTATGAATGTGAAATGTGTGCACATCCCTTAAATACTTACGGAATGAAGATGTTTGTTTTAGGAAAAAAACTCTTAGCATTTAAAGCTGTAGATGTTATCCCATAGGATGTGGCCATCCTATGGGATGAGTGGGGCTGAAAAATGGGCCAGTAAGGCGCTGATGAATCAGGGATTTTATCTGTATGAATGGGATAAAGACCTTGGCACAGTGGCAAAACCACCAAATGCCAGCTTATTAGAATAACAAAAGATGGAGTCTCGTGACCTTAGGCTGACGTTTATAAAAAAGCTGTGGGTGTCTGTGTCAACTGTCTGTGCATACGTAGCATTAGACTGTTTTAATATAACTTGCAGAAGTTTTCCAGGTGATGAAAAACCTACTTCCTCAACGTCACATGTACAACAACAAACAAAACAACAACAAAATGATTCTGTGGCCCAGAAATGGCAAACAGTGTCCTGTTTAAGCTTAGCAGAAGGGAGCAAACTACATCTCTACACAGTCTCTCAGCCTCCAAGTTAATAACGTTTCCGTACTGCTCCATACTTTATTAGTTTTAGGCCCACACAAGGGCCTAAAACAACTAGTTAAATTAGCACACTGAAGCTTTGATTTGGATTCGGTCCATTATTTAAATTTACAAAAAAGTCAGGTATACAAAATGTGGTTAATAGTGTGCGTGTGTGTGTCTCATTCATATATATATATGTATATATATATATATATATATATATATATATATAAAGCAAAAATATTTTATAAAGAGTATGAATTAACAAAAAAACACTACATAAATAACTTTGTAAAACTAACAGTAGAAAATACAGGTGATGATAATTTCAGTTTAAACTAATGTTATCTTTCTAAATCTGCCTGAACACTAGGTTGTTCATGGGTACAGGAGGAGAACCATACCATGAAATGTTGTGATTTGGTTTGAGTGTTTCTGTTATCATCACTTATACACATGCATTATCTTAGGCCCTGTATGGAGTTTGTACAAGGCAGCGGTTACTGTGGGAAGCCTCTAAAAAGAAAAACCCTCAGCAAGTGTTTAAATGATGGATTGATTCAGCAGAAGTAAAATTAATTCAAAGACAGTTTATCCTGTTTCTACAAATGACTGAAATACATGCAAAGAAAACTTACAGTTGCAGTTAAAAGTTTTTGAAAGCTGTACTCGGTTGTTGCAGTGCTATGAGCTGATGCTCAGTGTAAATGCTAACATGCTGATGTTGATGCAAACACAAATTTAAGCGTGCTCACCACTTCAGTGTGTAGGGCTTTCATGTATCTCATATTTGCTATTTAGCGCTAAACTTTGTTATATTTCACTCAAGGCCACAACAGTTCTATGGTACTGCTAGTATAGCTGGATAAAAAAAAAATAAAAACACTCAAGGTAGATGTGTAATTGTCCCTTAAACAAGATGAACGATATTTCCTCATTTCATTATAGAAAATATTGCTAAAATTGCACAAAAGCACAACCAGCCTGAGGTATAAACAAACACTGGACGCCGCAGTCATCTGAGATACCTAGATGATGACCTTCCTTATTATTTTCTCCTTAATTTATTCATTTAATGGGTCAAAAGGAGGTTATACCCAGGACCTGAAAAACTTGTTCTTTGGCATTTACAGAGTTAGAAATCTATTTGAATCAGAAGGACACAAATAACAGCTGTTGTTTTGCTGATAGTGTGAGCACTGACCCCCCGCGGGTCACTGGCATACTAGGGTGTTTTGGTCAATAGTGATGAACATGTGAAAAGTGGACAACAATAAGTCGTCATCACACTGCGGTGCGTCGCTATACATAACCAGATTTGTTTTATAAAACCCATTTGGATGACAATACTTTATGCTGTGCCATCACACAGCTACTTTATATAAAAGGACAGCGGCACAGAGGACTTCTATTGAGCATCAGTTGGGCCCCCACTAAAATAACAATGGGAAAGGTAAGTTTATTATATGTTTCTGGAAATACAGAATAAAACAAAAGTTAACCTTGAGATAGATGTTTGAACAGAATAGGAGTTAATAATAATTCAATGCTGTGACACACATTTGCAGATCATATTCTACGAGGACAGGAATTTCCAAGGTCGGCACCATGAGTGCATGAGCGACTGTGCTGACCTGCACCCCTACTTCAACCGCTGCAACTCCATTCGGGTGGAGAGTGGCTGTTTCATGGTTTATGACAGACCTCACTATCTGGGCCACCAGTACTTCCTGCGCAGGGGCGAGTACTCCGACAACCAGCGCATGATCGGAATCAACGACTGCATTCGCTCCTGCCGCATGATTCCCATGGTAAGAATGAGACTGTTTTAAAGATGCAGCGAGCTAACGTTGTTTACAAGTGGGTATGCTGAATTATTGAATTATTGGAGTACAAAAGCAGTGTCAAAGAAGGAACGCATTTATGTTCAATAAAGTCAAATCAAGGAACAAAACAGAAGAAACAAAAGTAAAATAAAGGCTATAAACATAATCTGTGCATTCCCAATACTTGTATATCTTTCCTTCAGGAACATTTTAATTATAAATCTGTGACAACCAAAACCACCATCATATTCGGTTTGCCATGTCAGGTTGGCTCAGGAGATGCTGGGTTCATCTGGTAGTCCCTGAACTGGAAAAGAAACACAAGCTGGGGTTTGGTTTGGTTAAGGATGCTTTTCCCAAACCATTATTGGCATAACCTGCAACTAGTATTAGATATATGGGACTGTTTTA